>CAUYLG010023873.1:0-67469 GCA_963573385.1 Cacajao melanocephalus
CTACACACACCTTCCCAACCCCCCCATCTTACTATTTTTTATTCTTTTTATTTTTTAAAAATTTTTTATTTTTTTTTTATTTTTAAAAATTTTTTTTTTTTTTTTTTTTTTTTTTTTTTTTTTTTTTTTACAAACTAAGACACAAAGACACACATTAGCCTAGGCCTCCACAGGGTCAGGATCGTTAATATCACTGTCTTCCACTGCCATATCTTGTCCCCCTGGAAGGCATTGGGGCAATAATAGGCATGGAGCTATCATCTGCTATGATAACAATGCCTTCTTCTAGAATATCTCCTGAAGGACCTGTCTGAGGCTTTTTCTCATTTTCATATTAGTTAAGACTCTGAAGATGTCATTAGGCAATAGGAATTTTTCTAATGAGACCACCGTCTCTGTCTGTGGGCTGTCCCCAACCAAAATGTTGTTATGCAGTGTTTGACTGTAGTTGTAAATCAATGCTACTGAACTAGCTATTAGTCAATCATATGCTTATAAAGATTCCAATCTTACCTGGCTCAAGAATTTCAGGGGACTTACTGGTTTTAATTTGTACTACTTGAAAATTCAGTATCAATCTAAATGTGAACTTTTCTTACAGGAGTAATCAAGACTTCTGAGGGGTCCCTGAGACCCCTTTGTCCCCCAATAGAGATTCTATGAGTTTGCAGGATCTTAAAATTGGTATATGTAAGGCCTTGAAAAGCTTAGCTGCCTGGTTCTGTCCTGTGATCTTGGAACAAAACTGGCTTTGGGGCAAATTAGAAAGTAGATTGAAATGATTTCATTCCAGTTTGGGGCAGCTTTCCCTTCTCCTGTGACAAATCTTCTTGTATTGGAGGTAGCTGGGGTCTTCCTGGTTTCTTCCAGCTTTTCCTATTCTGTCCCTCACTAGCCAGATCACACACTCTCCTCTGGACTTCCCTTTTCTTATCAAGAGTTTGTGTCTCCTTTTCATTCCTTGGTGACCATTGCATGCTGCTAGGTAACAGAATGGAGGTACTTGCTTGCACAAGCACTTATGTATACAAACAGACATACACACGCAGACATATAGAGACACACAGACACATTCAGACACATACGCATAGACATACATCTACAACAGACATACATATAGACACACACAGAGACATACATGTACAGATAGACACAGACACACACAGATACCCACACAGACATGCAGATACACACATACATGCCTCCCCCACCACATAGACACACATACTGAGTCACTGATGGAGTAGGGAACCTCTGTTCTCTTAGCCACACACAACCTCCGAGAATTGCCCTCGGACTAGTGTTTGCACAACCCTCCCTGGCCCATTTTCCCATTGTAGATGAAGAAAGAGCAGGGCTGGCCTTGTGGGCTTGTGACTAGACCTACAGTTAGAAGGGCCCTGTACTTGTTTTAATGCTCTGCTCTTGTCATCTTGAAGTCCTTAATTCCTTTTAACAAGGGATCCTGCATTTTAATTTTGCACTAGGCACCACAAATTATGTAAACAATTCTGAGGAAGAGTTATGTGTTCTGTAGTATGATGTACCTGTGCCCTATATTTGGGGACTCTGTCTGCATGCTAGCAGCTGCTAGAAGAGTCTATTTCACATTAATTTTCTTGCTGCATATTTTCCAATAAACTGTCTTTTAAAGCTGTTAACAAGTGTTTTCTAAGAAAGTTCACTCAAGCATTCACCCTGATGGGACTATTTGTTTTACTAACCTGTGGTTGTAACTGCCCAATCTGTTCTCTTTGCTTGCTGCCTAGACAGAGCCGATTTATCAAGACAGGGAAATTGCAATAGAGAAAGAGTTTAATTCACACAAAGCTGGCTGTACAGGAGACTGCAGTTCTTTTGTTACTCAAATCAGTCTTCCAGAAAACTTGGGGATTTGGGTTTTTAAGGGTAATTTGGTGTCTAGGGGCAGAAAGTGGGGACTGCTGGTTGATTGGGTCAGATATGAAGTCATAGGGAGTCGAAGCTGTCCTTTTGCCTTGAGTCAGTTCCTGGTGGGGGCCCCAAGACTAGATGAGCCAATTTGTCAATCTGGGTGGTGCCAGCTGATCCATCAAATACAGGGTCTGCAAAATATCTCAAGCACTGATTTTAGGTTTTACAGTAGTGATGGTATTCCCAGGAGCAATTTGGGGAGGTTTAGAATCTCACAGCCTCCAGCTGCATGACTCCAAAACCATAATTTCTAATCTTGTGGCTACTTTGTTAGTCCCACAAAGGCAGTCTAGTCCCCAGGCAGGAAGGAGGTTTGTTTTGGGAAAGGGCTGTTATCCTCTTTTTCAAAGTTAAACTATAAACGAAGTTACTCCCAAAGTTAGTTCAGCCTACACACAAAAATGAACAAGGACAGCATGGAGATTAGAAGCAAGATGGAGTCAGTTAGGTTAGATCTCTTTCATTGTTATTTTCTCAGTTACAGCTTTTGCAAAGGTGGTTTCTTGGTCACAGTTGGCTCCAGTCCTGATTTTATTTAATTTTAATGTCCATATGTTCCCTAATTTTTCTTTTGTTTTCTTCTTTCTTTCTTTTTTTTTTTTTTTGAGATAGAGTCTTGCTCTGTCACCTAGGCTGGAGTGCAGTGGCGTGACCTTGGCTCACTGCAACCTCCACCTCCTGAGTTTGAGCAATTCTCCTGCCTCAACCTCCTGAGTAGCTGGGACCACAGGCTGCGCCATCACGCCTGGCTAATTTTTATACTTTTAGTAGAGATGAGGTTTTACCATGTTATCCAGGCTGGTCTCAAACTCCTGACCTCAGGTGACCCACCTGCCTCAGCCTTCCAAAGTGCTGGGATTACAGGTGTGAGCCACTGTGCCGGGCCTGTTCTCTAATTTTCAAAACTCCAACAAGAACAAGTCATTACATCAGTCAGGAAAAGATGCAACAAATGTTTGAAAGTCAGCAAATACTTGCTCTGGACCTACTAAGTGCTGAACACCGTTCTAGAGTCTGGGGATAGAGCAGAGAATGTAATAGCATCCCTGATCTTGTGTAACCTATATTCTAGTGAGGAGAAGCAGACCATAAGCCCGCAAAACAGAAGTAATAAATTAGTAAGCACATAGATGAGTGATAAAATTGCATGTATAGATAAATGCTAAACTGAAGGTTAAATAGGGTGATGTGGTAGAGAGTGACAGGAGGTGGTTTTAGCTTGGTCTGAACAGGTCTCTGAGGAGTTGACTTCTGAGTTGAGACCTAAATGATATTCTAGGTAAATGTAGTTTTGGTAGGGCTTTGAAGTATTAGCTGTAGCTCAAGCATGTTCACTGTTCCTGTGAACTATGACATCTACTTAAATGATGTTCAAAGAGGAAAGGTAGGATATCTCAAGTCAAACAAACATCCTGAACTCAGTGTATGAAGTCTCCAACAGGTTTCACTCCGGGGCATTTCCATGCAACTTACGCCTCTCCTTCACTTTGCTGTCAAGGCACCAGGCTTTGTTACATGCTCTTTAGAGGGTGGAGCACTTTACTAGGAGTGGTTTGTAGTTTCAGCAAAAGTGGAAGCTTCAGAACCTGCCTCTCCAATTGCTAAAGAAGGTGGGACAGAACCAAGGAAAGGCAATAAAACCACAAACCACAGAAACACCCGCATCACCAAGTACTTGCACCTGAGCTAAAAGGGATGTTCGTGCCACTGAGACCAGATGGGATCAATTTCTCCATGTACACTGATTTTTCCTATACTGCTTCAAGCTAACCTTTCACCCTCACCATCTCCATTTCAGGACCCAATTCCTTTTCCCTCTTCCAGTTCATTTTGAGAAGACAATGTCAGGAAACAGAGTTATATATGTGTACAGAAGGCTCAAGGGCTTGGCAAGCACTGGCTATAGTTTTTACCACTTAATTGGAAATTATTTATGGCCTCTTGTGATTAGTTAATTATACTCCCAACTGAACTTACCATTTTAACCCAATGCTCCTCTTCTGACTTCAC
Organism: Cacajao melanocephalus; assembly: GCA_963573385.1. Lineage (NCBI taxonomy): Eukaryota > Metazoa > Chordata > Mammalia > Primates > Pitheciidae > Cacajao > Cacajao melanocephalus. Next base: position 3,964 of record CAUYLG010023873.1, read on the forward strand.
CATTCTATTCCTCCTTTCAAATTCTGTTGGTCACTCATTTGCCATTCCTACATACTTAAAGCAGCTTTTACTCTTCCTATTTCTGATCTTGTCAAATACCCTTGTAACTAAGTCCTTGTGTTATATTCCATCTGTTTAAAATTTATGGTATGGCCTCTGGTTTCTTGATTGTACTATAAATATAAATAATTTCTTTCTTTAATGACTTTTTCTTTCTTTACTATTGTGGTATATACTTTTATTTCTCATTGATAAATGGTTACGAATCATACTCCTAGGTTTATATAGCACTAACATTTAAACACATTGTAAAGCTTCTGGAAGGCTTATAATACCTTGTGTCTTCCAGCTTTATTACACAGACTGGATCTCATTTTTTTTCTTTCTACTTTTCTTCCTTTTTTCATAAATTATATATATTTAAAGTGTACAATGTGATGTTTTGATATACATAGTAAAATGATTACTATAGTCAAATGAATTAACTGTCCATCACCTCACATTGTTACCTTTTTTTCTTGTGGTGAGAGCAACTGAAATCTACTGTCTTAGCATAATTCCCAGTATCCAATACAGTATTACTAACTACAGTCACTGTTCTGTATATGAGACATCTAGATTTATTCATCCTAGACAACTGTAACTTTATATTCTTTCACCAATGATAACTTTTTTTCTTGATTCATCAATTTCTTTCCCTTTTTTTTTCTTAACTTTTATTTAGGTTCAGGGGTACATGTGAACGCTTGTTACATAGGTAAACTCGTGTCACGGTGGTTGGTTGTACAGATTATTTAATCACTCAGGTATTAAGCTCAGTACCCAATAGTAATCTTTTTTGCTCCGCTCCTTCTTCCCATCCTACTCTCTTAAGTAGACCCTAGTGTCCATTGTTTTTTTCTTTGTGCTGATTCATCAATTTAAGATACTTTTTATTGACTCCCTCCTATAAGTAGAAGCTTAAGCTACCTACACAACACCCGTCTCTTCCCTCTATTCCAAATTTTGGTAATCATTACTTTAATTTTTTCAGTGTTTCTTTAAAAAATATACCTGTAAACCTCAAACCTTGTGGAATCAACTTTAGAGATGGTGTCTTGACTTCTCATCATGTTAGATGAGACCATCCATATTCTTACCCTTCCTTCTAACTCTTCCATATTATCCTGCCTCCCATCTTCTGATCATGAACTTTCATTTTTTAAATTATTCAAGTTGTTAACATTGACATTTTGTTCTATAACAATTTTAAATCTTTAATAGTAGATGGATTCTAAAGCTAAAAGCTATTTTATTATGCATGAGAATAACATGTTGCCATTTCACAGCCAAAAATTATATTTTCTAATATTGCATTTCCAAAAGCTTAGGATACGTTTCCTTCTCTTTACATCTAGCATCACAAGCTCTTGACCTTCAAGAGACACGATTCTCAGTGTACAGGTCAAAAGGATAAATGCTTTCTCTTTTCTTACAATTTATAAACTATTCAAAATCATGCCGTATTTTAGTATTTTAGTTTGTTTTGTATTTGGGCCATGGTTTTTTTTATTTTAAGATAGCATTTTTCTTGGAGGTTCTAAATGTGATTTCATTATTGAGATAGGACACTTATTTCTCTCTCTCTCTCTCTCTAAACTGTGTCACTAATAACAAGCATCACTGTCATTCTGTACATTGCTTGGAAGCTATAGGTTTTTTCTGGGAGATATCATTCATGGAATGTGCTGACATCCTGTTCCAGTTGAACCAATTGCTTTCTCAGCCTCACACACAGATATCATCCTAGAATTTCTTTTTATTGGATACTTGGTTGCGTTCCATTCTTTCTTTTCTTTTTTTAATTTTACCTTTTGTGTTTAGCTTTCATTTTTCTGGAGTAAATTCTCAAGTAACTTTCTCAAAAAAAAATTGCATAGGGGATAAACACTCTGTATATTCTGTATGTGAAATTGTTATGAAGATATATGTAGGCATTGCCATTTTTGCCGTTAATTCTGCTTAGATGATCTTCCTTCCGGGTATCTGGTATAAAGGGAAGGCTGTCTGGAGCTCTGTGTTTGAGGGTGGAGTATGTTGATGGTCAGGCTTCACTCTATGGGAAGCTGGTAGGGAGTGAGCCTTTTGACAAAGAGGGGCCTTGACATTCTTGAATGAGGAGGGCCACTGGAGTGTCACTGTCTCCTAAGCAGCCTTAATTCTTCCCAAGAACTTGACTGAACTTCTTGAGAGAGGAGTCCTCTAGTTGCTGTTTTGCCTGGGGGAGATGAAGGTGAAGACAGATGTCCAATGAGCCCCTGGCTTTGTTCTCCTCTTTGCCATGCCCGTGCCAGGCTTGCAAGCTCACGGCCTGCCGGGCTAGTTATCTTCCTTCTGTGTGCCTCTTCTCACCCTTCTCTCAGTGTCACTCATTATCTTCACTTTTCATTTGCTGTCTTGTCTTCTCTACTCCTCGCCTGCTTGCTTCTCATATAATGTTTTAGTATATTTCTGCTTTCTCTGGTAATACCCTATCTGATCTCATCTGCCTCTACTGGTTGATTATCTTCTTTATTTTTTGTGATGTCTTTTCGTTTTCCTCCATTTTTCCTATAACTTGAGCCAGATTTTCTCAGTCAAGAACACGTGTCATTGCCTTAATGGGATTCTAAGCCTGGGCATGGCATTAAAGGTGGCCTTTTTGAATCTCCTTGGTACAGGTAAAGACATTCAGGACCCAGGAGACTGAGTTGTCCATGTTCATACATCGAAGTTCATGACAGGGCCAAAGTTGTGTCCAGCTCTCCTGAGTGTCCTGCCTGTGCTTACTCCCTAGATTGCAGGTTTCTGCCTGTGCCTGGGAGAATTCATGTGAAATTTTGTCACCTTAAGTGGAAGATCTGTTTATAATAAAAATATGCCCTTTAGTGTAAGAGATTCCAAAAGGCAGGTTCTTAGACTATGTTGGATAGATGTAGTGGCAAAATTTTAGGTCGTCCCATAGCTCCAAATTATTAAACTTTGTGTGGAAATAATAGAGTGTGGGGATTAGTGAGCAATACAAAAGGAGGAAGAATCTGCCCTTATTGGACAGCCCTGCTACCGTCATAGTTTTCTTCTTGTTTGACCTGATTTAACAGTGAAGCTAGCTCTGATGAGACTTATGGACTATTTGCAAATGGTTGCAAAACTACAGCCCTCCCAGAAGCTAGATTTTTTTTTTCTGTTAGTTTCTTTTGTGACTTTGTGACAGAATTATATGGAAGTAGAAGTTAGTTTAGTTTTATTCATAATGTGTACATTTTTGAGAAACTTCATATGGAGAACCTGACTGAGATGCTTTGCACCAAACCGTTAAGAACGTTAACTGAATTAAATGGTGGGGGAGGGGGATGCATCTGTTTTATAACAGGTGCTGGAAAATGGACTATCACCAATACTGTATAGTCAAGGATGGAAGCAGGAGGGTAATAGAGTTGCAGCGTGTATGCTGAACTAAAGACAACTTTCATTCCAAAGAAGTGAGATAGAGACAGCACAAGTCTTACTTTTGTTGTCTTCCATGGAGGACCTTGACAGGAAGAGCAAGTTTTGTCTCAGTGATGTAAAGAGTTGGTCTTTAACTTGCATGACACCATCTTTCTCTTGCTCCGGCTTAAAAAAAAATTATCAGCTTTGAGAACAATTGTCTCTAATAGTAACTAAGATTTTAGGTTTCTCCTTCCTTTCAAATTCATTTGAAATTCTTTCAAAATGAACATTTTGAAAAAACTGGAGCTTTCTATCTGTCAAAAAAAAAAATTCCCTCCCTGCACATTTGTTTCTTCAAGGACAGGTTTCTGCTTCTATCTTTTTGTTTCTTAGGATGAGGGTGATGAATGGCAGACTCCAGATGTATTTCTGAAAAAGAAGAATAAGAAGAGCTATTTCTGATTCAACCTTCCAATTCCTGGGAGCAATGGATGAAGTAGGAAGTAGAGAGAGCTATGGGTTACAGAAAGGCCAACATGAGGAGTTGTTTTTCTGTAAATGCATTTTATTTAGAAGGCATGTGTGCTTAACGAAGGATTTAATTTATGTGGAATATAAAACACCAATCTTTTGGCAGTACATACGAACAAAACTTCAAATTGCACCAAATTATTTACATATTTTAAGTTATCCTCTTTGTCATTCTAGCTAGATTATTCTACCCAAAATGCAGATCTAACTTTGTTATTTTTCTGATTGTGGTCCTGTTCTGCTGCTCCACAAACTCCTAAGCAATAGCGTCTGAGCCCTTTGTACATTACATTCTTTCTCCGTCCAAAGTCTTATTTTCTTCCCTCCCTGCTTGGCACCTGATGCTTTGTACTCTTGTGGTTCTTTCATACTTTGCTGCTCTGCACTTCACAGAGATCCATCTCTCTGGAATACCCTTCCTATTTTTATTTGGCCAACTTTTACTAGATAAGCCATCATTCTCTCAAGAGAGTCTTCCCGTGTACTAGGTGGGACTAAGGGCCACTTATCTTGACTGTGGCTTACAGCTTAGTTGTTAGTATCTTACATTCCTGTTTAGATGTAAGTTGACCTTTTAGACTACAAGTATCTTATGAGTGGAGACTATGCCTTGTTCATTTTTGCATGTGTTGGGTGGGTGCAGTGCTTAACATGTAATATGTACATAGTAAGTGTTTGCCAATAACCTCTAAGTATCCAACTCAACTAATATTTCAGTTACTTCCTATTTAGTACTAAGACTAAACTGAAAACCCACAAGAAAGTTTCATAATGATAGGTGGTAAATAGCAGTTAGTTTAGGAAGTAAGTAACAGATTATTGTTTTTCTCTCACGGTCAGGGTCACATTATTTTTAATGAATTTGGATAAATCTACTACCTGTGCAAAGCATATGTGCACATACAGCAAGTACATTAGGAATCACAGATAATACTTAGAATCAAGCAATATAAGAGTTGCAAAAGGCCCTTAGATATTTTCCAGGCCAGTCATTTCTGTGATGCAAGAATCCTTCCCACAATAGTTCTGATGCTGGTCATGCAATTTCTACCTAAACATCTCCTGTAATGGCCCCTCTTATCTCACCAGGAAGCTCAATCCATTTTTGGACCACTTTAATTTTCAGAATGCTGCTTATATCAGCTCAAATCTACTTCTTATAACATTTATCCATTGGTCCTGATATTTCCTCTTGAAGGGGAGGAAGACACAATAGATCTAATTTCTCTTCTTCCTTTAACCTTGCAGATATTGGTGTGTCATCAAGTGTCCCATAAGACTTCTCTTCTCCAGGTTAGGTTTTCTTAAGTTCTGTAATTATTCTTCATATTCTGTGCATTCTATTCCCCTTATTATCCTAGTCACTCTACTCTACTGTGCTTTAGTTTGTCCAGAAGTGAGCACGAGAGTCCAGGTTTCCTTATCAGTGTGCATTTGGGCAAGACTCGGACACACATTACACTGAACACTGTTCTTTAGTTTCTGAAGCCTGAGATTTCATTCCCTTTTTTTTGGCAACCATGAAACTCTGCTGACACATATGGAACTTTTAATTAATTAAAAAAACCCCTAGGATTGTTTCCCTTGTACTGCTGCTAAGCCTTTCTGGGATCTGGTTATACTGCTTATATCTTCTGAATGATGCTACATGAAATATTTCAAATCAATAAACATTGACCAACTATTGATAATATTTATACTTGTAGATCAAAACCAGAATATAATAGTGCGCTTGCCTGAAGGTCTAAAAAGTACTTTCTGATAGTTCTTATTTTATTTATTTTTCTTTGGGCATGAAGACAATCAGCAATTATAGTCAGCAAACCATTTAAAGACTAAAATTTCCATAATTTATCTATTTATATCAGTATTGTTATTTAGAACACTGACCTTGCAGGGTTATATACCTAGTCCAACAATGCCTTCTTTGTTGGGTGATTAGGGCAATAACAGTTTTGGGGGGGGGCAGTGCTTACTTGGTGCTTAGAGCTTAGCGTTCAAACCATTTTTATTTTTCTTTAATTTTTAAGTTTTATTTATTTATTTATTTTTCAGACAAAGTTTCACTCTTGTTGCCCAGGCTGGAGCACAATGGTGCGATCTTGGCTCACTGCAGCCTCTGCCTCCCGAGTAGCTGAGATTACAGGAGCCCGCTACCATGCCCAGCTAATTCTTGTATGTTTAGTAGAGACAGGGTTTCATCAGGTTGACCAGGCCGGTCTTGAATTCCTGACCTCAGGTGATCCTCCCACCTCGGCCTTCCAAAGTGCCTACAGGTGTGAGCAACTGCGCCCAGCCCCTCAAACCATTATTCTAACTTCAACTTTCAAATTGCTTTTAAATGTAGTGCATGAACCACACAGAGACATTCTCACTATTTTCAGTCACATTTCTTTTTTTCAAGTCCAAGGTTCTAGTTCAGTGGTCTTGTGTCCATATGACCTTTAGTCACCTCCTGAAATCATTTACATCCTCAGTGATGGCTATTAATCCCTTCCCCCTCGAATATATTAATACATGTCCCCATGCAGGCCTCTGGAGCAGTTGTACCACTAAGATGGTGGAACAGCCTCACCAATGACTTGCCTGCATCCTCTCTCTATTTAAAAACAGGACTCCCAGAAATTCTACCTCGAGGCCCCAGATTCTGCCAAAAAGAGATTTGTTTCCTCCTCTGTTCTTAGACCAACTACCAAATAAAGCACTCCACAGAGAATCCAGTAGAAATATTTCTCTACCCAGTTGGTAAGAAAAGTAATTAAACCAACCTGCTGTGCTGAGCAGGCCTGCAGCAATGTAACACTCAGTTATAGCAACTGCCGTAGATAGGAACTCAGCTGCAGGCTCCTGTCAGACAGATCTGGGCATTTCTAACTACTGTCCCTAGCAACGTTCACAAAGCGTCCCGTCTTAGATTCAGAAAGGCAGCTCACAGCCCTTATGGGTATGGTTTGAGGTAAAATTAAAAAATGGAAAAGCATGCATTAAGTGTGCTTGTCAGTCTGGCTATAGATACAAAGCTGTTTGCAGAGCTTAGAGAAATAAGGGTAAGGGCCTACCTAGCTGGATCTAGCATTTGCTGGCTCTCTGAAGTTGCAGTGACAGGAGAACTTTCGTTTGACCAGGTGTAGCCTTTGCTCTTGTCAGCCGTTTCCCACCCTTGTTGATACCATGAAGTTTAGGGAGTATATGATGTCTCCTGATAGAAATCACTACACGTTCTGTAATCTGTAGTCTTATTCAGGGCAATCCAAATCGCTGTAGTTTCTTTCTACTAACCAGATTTTGCTGAAATTCTGGAAAACTATGAAATTCTTTTTTTTTTTCTGTTTGAAAAATAAAGCAACACATATTTCGTTTCAAATGGCAGACTGAAAGAAGTAGGTAAAACTCATTGTCCTATGTCTTTGCATAAGATTTGGTTAAAAAATCTACTTAATCTTTCCCATATTGTTAGGAAACAAACAAAAAAGGAAGAAGAAATGTCAAGCTGTCTAGCTGCAACAAGGAATATATTGCATTTAGTCAATAGTAATAATAATGATGATTGTGGGGCTGATGACAGTAATGATGCCTTGAGTTCCTCTAGCTGGGAAAATTGGCACAGTTGCATAGACTAGTGGTATATAAGAAGTTAGTCTGAGAAATGTAATTTTTAAAACTAGTGAAGCAAGAATTTTAATGATTTTAAAAAGGATAATCCTAATACTGTGTATGTACAAAGCACTGTGAAATGTACAAAGTATTTTCACATTTCAATAAGGGATTTTGAAATGTGAAAAATGCCTTATTGAAAAGGGATTTTTCAGCAAGGGATTTTTGAAAAGGAGGAAGCAGGGTTCAGATGGTTTAAGTGGCAATACCTGGATTTGCTGTTCTGTGTGCTACCAATTCTCAATTCAGTAAAACTGACTCAGTTGATCCAAATTTTCCTGATTTGGTAGATTTATAAAAGCCTATCTATTGAGTTCATTTGTGACATGTAGACTCTTTTTAAAAAATTTATTTTTTATTTTAATAGTTTTTTTGGGAAGCAGATGGTGTTTTGTACATGAAAAAGTTCTTTAGTGGTGATTTCTGAGATTTTGGTGCACCCATCACCCAAGCAGTGTGCTTTGTACCCAACCTGTAGTCTTTTATCCCTAACCCCCCTTCTACCCTTTCCTCCAAGTCCCCAAAGGTTATTGTATTAATCTTATCCATTTGCATCCTCATAGTTTAGCTCCCAATTAGGAGTAAGAACATATGTTGTTTGGTTTTCCATTCCTGAGTTACTTTACTTAGAATAATTGTCTCTAATTCCACGAGGTGACTGTGGATACCATTATTTCATTCCTTTTTATGGCTGAGTAATATTCCATTATAGCTATATCTATATCTATATTTATAAAACATTTTCTTTATCTACTGGTTGATTGATAGGTATTTGGGGTGGTTTCATATTTTTGCAATTGTGAATTGTGCTGCAATATACATGCATGTGCAAGTATCTTTTTCGTATAATGACTTCTTTTCCTCTGGGTAGATGCCTGGTAGTGGGATTGCTGGATCAAATAGTAGATCCACTTTTAGTTCTTTAAGGAATATCCACACTGTTTTCCATAGTGGTTGTACTAATTTACATTCCCACCAATAGTGTAAGAGAGTTACCTTTTCACCACATCCACACCAACTCTTTTTTTTTTTTTTTAATTTTTTGATTACAGCCATTCCTTCAGAAGTAAGGTGGTATTGCACTGTGGTTTTGATTTGCCTTTCCTTAATAATTAGTGATGTTGAACATTTTTCCATATGTTGGTTGACCATTTATATATCTTCTTTTCAGAATTGTCTATTCATGTGACATGTAGACTCTTGATCCTAATGGTGACAAAAATATCTGTAATGGAGATGATACATTAATTTTTTCAGATGTATTTCCATTATAAATTTTGGAATTTTTGCTGGCTTCTCAATTATTAAAATAATGAGCTCAAAATACCAATGAAAAAGGCTTTTCTAAATCTCTGTAGTCTATCAATGATCTGGTCTGGAGGACTCAGATTTAGCTTTCCTAGAAATGTTCAGAAGATTCCTATTCTGCCTCTGTAGGCTGAGCCAAAGGTCTTCTTGGATAGAAGGAAGACATGATATTGAGGAAAATTAATAGTTTTTTCTTCTATTATGTGAGGATTATGGAAATAAGAAAGTCAGGTGTCAGAGCCCTCGTTTTTCTTCTCTTAGGGCCCAACTTGGGATAGGGAAGGAACTGTGGCTTTAGAAAGTAGTATCTGTATTGGTATGGATGATCTGCAGAAACCTTTGCTCCTTTGGGCTACTGTAGTGAAGACTCAAACCCTTAGGAAAATCACTGCTGTAGGCTTGGTACCGTCGCCATCATGATACCTGAGTGAATGTAGGTGATATCAGGAGCCCAGGTCTGCCATTCTCGACCCCAGGGACTTATGTAACTCCATGTCCCAAGGAGGAGAGGTAAAGATGCTGAGGGCCCTGGTGAACCAGCAGAGGCCTTCATGCAGAACAGAGTTCATTTGGACAGAGTTGAGGATTTAAAGATGAGAATAAATAGCTCAGATCATGGGTTCCAGCAGTGGGTGCCAGCACATGACCTCAGATGGCCAGGCAGGTCCATTTGTTCCTCTGTGGTCAGCAGTTCAGGGAGAAATTCAGTCTGGCTCCTCTGCAGCAGAGGCCCAGTGAGACTCCAGATGACCAGATAAAGCTCTGAGGATCACCTTTCTTCCTCTCTCACACTGTCATTAATGGGCATTCCTGGCCCCTCCAACCAGTCACCTTCTTGAATTGGTGGATGGGGAGGGAAAGATTTTACACAAATAGATCAAGCAACTAATTAAAGAAACTACTGTAATTATTGCATCAGATCAAGATTGATACATTGAAAAAGCATTTTATTTTATTCCAGGTTTGCCCTGGAGGATTAGTGTTTCTAGGATGATCAGATGATTTATGGAGAGAAAGTAGAAATTTCTATATTTTATCAAAGCTAAGATACCATTGATTATTAGAAGAACCATTATTTTATCAATTACTGAGAAAGAAAAAAATTAGTGCATTAGTCAGGGTTCAAGCAAAGAAATAGAACTAGTAGGAGCTATTTATTAAGAGATTTATTGCAAGGAGTTGGCTTATATGATTGTGGGAGCTGGTTAGGCAAATCTGAAATCCAAAGGGTAAGCCACTAGGAAGGGCAGGCTGAGACTCCTGGGAATGAGTCATAGGCAGAATTCCTTTTTCACCAGGGAAGTCTCAGCTCTGCACTTAAACCCTTGCAACAGATTAAATCAGACCCACCAAAACTATCTAGGATAATCTACCTTACTTATAGGCAACTGCTTATGGAGTTTAATCACATCTACAAATACCTTCAATGCAACACTTAGATTAGTATTTGAATAGCTGGAGACTGTAGCCTAGTCAATTTGACGCAAAAACTGACCATCACAGCTGCCAATTAAACTATGACAAGTTCTGGTAAGACTTATCTCAATTTTAGAGGTGTTAAAATGTAAAAAAAAAAAAATTAGAGTTTATGAAATGTGGTACATTTTCTGAGTATAGCACAGGTAATTGAGAACTCTATTATCTAGCTTTATTTAGTAATTCTGGCAATCAGTAGTGATTTTGTAATCTTGTAATGACTTGTAATTCTAGAGATTGGTAGTAATTTCAACTACCCCATTTGCAGAGAGAAAGCCTGAGGTACAAAGAAAGGGAAGTCACTACCTGAGGATTGCATCAGGCAGGGCTAGAATTAGGATCCAGTTTTCCACTTCCATGTTCTTTCAGTCCAGATCTCTATATTTTATTAGAATAACAGGCAAAGAAGATTGGCAAAATGTGAATTGTGTTTCCCTGGCTGGTGTCCCTGATCACCTAAGGGTTCCAAAATGTGTAAAAATGATTTCTAGGAGCCTAATGGAAAGTTTACATTTCATCTGAGGTAAAGTTTCATGGGCTAAATAAGACGTTAAGTTGCTTTGCTTTTGGCCAGAGTTTTATGTAGTCTCTTTGGTCACTTTGCTGTCATATGCACATCAGAAGCTGTGATGACAAGTTATTTAGGTTGTGTGGGTCATTCTGCTGCTTCTCAAGTCCATTCTCTACCTTCCTTCACTTTGCATCAAAGGGAATTACTTTTCCTAGGGTTACTTACCAATGACTTCTGAGTAGATTCCACGAATGGGAGACACCAAAGTAAGTTTAGAAGGTGGGAGAGGGGAGAAGCCAGGGAATGGCTCCCTTCTTGCTCTGCCCTGGGCTGGGTCTCTCTCAGTGGTTGTGTTTCTACAGTGGCTCCAACTTCGCCTGGATAGTCCCTGCCTCCACGGTCCTATCCCACCAGGCAGCCTCCACCGTAGTTCTGGTTCCCACTGATGGTCCCGGAGTTTGGATGGCAATAACAACATTTCCTTTCATTGTTCCTTCGGCCGTAGGAATGGCAATGGCTTCCTGTTCTTGTGTCACCACTCTTTAGGGACTCTTTCAGGTCTCCCATCACTTGTGTAACAAATTCCTTATAGCAATTTTTCTGTATTTGGAATAGTTATAGTGGTCCTGTGTTCCTGGTATGTAGGATTAAAAAATTAATTATTATGGGAAAAATAAATCAGTTATTACTTGAGAGACACACATTTGGGTAGATACCGTCATTCAAAACATGGCTTCTTTGTTAGACTGTTTTTGTGTTGCTATAAAGAAATCAGTCTGGGTAATAAAGAAAAGAGGTTTAATTGGCTCATGGTTCTGCAGGCTTTACAGGAAGCATGGCTATAGCATCTACTTCTGGTGAGGCCTCAGGAAGCTTGCAATCATGGTGGAAGGTGACGGGGAGCCAGTAAGTCACAGGGGGAGAGCGAGAGCAAGAGGTAAGGGGAAGTCCCAGACTTTTAAACAACCAGATCTCATATGTACTAACTGAGCAAGAACTCACTTATCACCAAGGGGATGGAGCAAAACCATTCCTGAGGGATCTGCCCGCTATGATCCCATCACCTCCCAACAGGCCCCACCTCCAACACTGGGGATTACATTTTAACATGAGATTTGGAAGGGGAAAACATCCAAACCATATCATAACCCAAGAGGAAAAATATGAAAGAGAAGAAAAGGTACCTTGTCAGTGAAAGGGCTGGGAAGCCCTTAGCAGTAGAGGCACATATGGTAGTGCTAAAAGAAGCCCTAGCAGCCAACAGAGAAATAGGCGGACTTGTCCTGGGTCACTTTGCAGTTCATAAATGAACAATCAGGACTGGAATGCAGTTGCTTTTGCCTCCAGCCACATATTACATACCAGAATTGGAAGCATTTGGAATCAGAGAAATCCAGGTTAAAAATCCCAGCTCCACATTGCATTTCCTCTGTGACTTCAGGCAAGCCTCTTATTGTCCCTGAATCTCAGTGTTCTCATCTTGAAATTGAAAATAAACTTCTCATTGTTCATGAAACTAAGGAGTTACTTGTAAATGTGCTTGGTGGAGTGTTTGGCCAGAGTAGCAACTAAATATGTTACATTTCCTTCCTCCATTCAGGATTTTTCTATAACATTATCCAGGAACAGTTAAAATTTCCAAGAAAGTAGTTTTTTTTTTTTTTTTAAACTTTCTTAAAATTTCTGCCTTCCCCTTTTGCTGATTTGCAACAAAACAAAATAAAGGAGCTGACAAAATGCTTTAATAATGTAACTCGGCTGGGCGCGGTGGCTTACGACTGTAATTCCAGTACTTTGGGAGGCTGAGGCAGGTGGATCACCTGGGGTCAGAAGTTTGAGACCAGCCTGACCAACATGGTGAAATCCCATTTCTACTAAAAATACAAAATGTAGCTGGGCGTGATGGTGGACACCTGTAATCCCAGCTACTCGGGAGGATGAGGCAGGAGAATTGCTTGAACTCGGGAGGTAGAAGTTGCAGTGAGCCGAGACGGCGCCATTGCACTCCAGCCTGGGTGACAGAGCAAGACTCTGTCTCAAAACAAAACAAAACAAAAAAAAAAACCTCAATGGTAAAAAAAAAAAATATTGCAATTTCTTAAAAAAAAAAAAAAGAATTGATTGCCATTTGAGAGAATGTGGACTATTTGAAGAGATGGCTAGAATTTGCTGTTCAATGTTTAGCACATTCTGGGAGTCCACTAAACACTGATTCAAGGAATCCAAGGGAATCCAAGTCTTCCAGACTCATAAGCCATTTGTGAGTTAAAACAAGCCTCCTTTGAGGTACTCTGAGATCCTTCACTACACTGTCTTTAGTTGCCATTTTGCCCCTTACATTACAGTAATAAGTACCTTTGTATGAAGTTAAATATGCCACGGACCTGCTCTAGGACACTTAGCAATCAGCATTCAGACCTGCTTTCCTTCATTTTCCTTATTGGTTCCAGGTTGAACATAGGTCTTGTTACCTTTCAAGGTACTGCTCCTATAGGCCCATGCTCCAGGAGCCTTAAGCCTTTCAGCCCAATTGAAAAGCTGAGTTACATGAGAAGGTGACAGCCTCATAATGGCCTGTGTTCCAGTGCCAGTGTTGTTACCCCGTACAGTGCTGTTGTAGGAGTGTACAGAAGCAGTCGTTTAGATTCCTAAATGCAGTTCTCTCTTGAGATCACATTGGATCGGAGAACGCCCAAATGAGCAGGATTGCTTTTCCTTTCAAAATGGTGATACCTGGTGCATATCCACCTCCCCCCAAATCTCATACTTTGAAGACTATGTTGTATTAATGTTTTATTAACTGTACTTGACTATTGGGCATCCTCATATATTGCACCTTGATATTATTGGCTGTATATGGAGAGCTGTTTCTCTTTTAAGGGAGGTGGATTTAGAAGTTTATTGTTTTTCTTCTGATTTCCTTTCAGGTAGTTCCACCATGTGTAACAATGATGCAAAGCAGGCAGAGAGCTGACCTAAGGCTTTCAAGTGGGGCAGAGCTGTGCAAACAGATTTTTTTCCTGATTAATGCTATCAGTTTAATTTTGTTGAATAAATGAATGGAATTAGAGGAGTGTAGGTTCTTGCCAGGTCCACCAGAAAAGGTGATAAATATGGTTATAATTAGAGTAGTAATTAGAGGGTTTTAAATTCTGTGCAGATTGCTTTAACTGTCCATTTTAACATGCCTTTTTTCCCCCCAGATTACTAGAAACGGGGGTTTCAGGAATGCAGTTCTAAGTATGACCTGGGGTGATGGGGCACCTCTATTTATGGAAAATGGCTTTGACTTCTGTGGGATTGGGTCATATTGTTACAGCTGCAAGACTAAAAAGCATTTGAATGATTATATTTTGACTAGAATTCTTCCTACACTTTTAAGGAACGTGGAAGCTTCAGTCTCTCTTTCTCTCTCAATCTCTGTCTTTACTTTCTCTCATTCTATTTCTCTGCTACTTCCCCACATCCCTTTTTTGGAGATAGGGTACTGATCTTTCTTGTTTTAAAATTATGCCTTAAGTTCTGGGATACATGTGTAGAACGTGCAGGTTTGTTACATGGGTATACACATGCCATGATGGTTTGCTGCAACCTGTCATCTACATTAGGTACTTCTCCTAATGTTATCCCTCCCCTAATTCCCACCCCCAACAGGCCCCGGTGTGTGATGTTCCCCGCCCTGTGTCCATGTGTTCTCATTGTTCCACTTCCACATATGAGTGAGAACATGTGGTGTTTGGTTTTCTGTTCCTGTGTTAGTTTGCCGAGAATAATGGTTTCCAGTTTCATCCATGTCCCTGCAAAGGACATGAACTCATCCTTTTTTTTTTTCTTTTTAGAAAAATTGTAGTAATAGGAAAAAGAGTTCCTGTAATCCTTTGCCCAATTTGTCCCACGGTTAACATATTACATTTGTCAAAACATTAACCTTGGTAAACTACTGTTAACATTGGTATCTTACTATTAATTGAACTCTATATTTCACCAATTGTTTTCATTAATGCACTCTTTCTGTTCCAGGATACAATTCAAGATACCACAGTGGATTTACCTGCTGTGTTTTTTTCAGTCTCTTTTGGTGTATGACCGTTTCTTAGTCTTTGTTTTTTATTGACTTTGCCAATTTTAAGGAGTACTGGTCAGGTATTTTGTAGAATGTCTTTCAATTAGGGTGTATCTGATATTTTTATCATGATTCGATTGGGAACTCATCCCTTTTTATGGCTGCACAGTATTCCATGGTATATATGTGTCAGATTTTCTTTATCCAGTCTATCATTGATGGGCATTTAGGTTGGCTCCAAGTCTTTGCTATTGTGAACAGTACTGCAATAAACATACATGTGGATGTGTCTTTATAGTAGAATGATTTATAATCCTTTGGGTATGTACCCAGTAATGGGATTGCTGGGTCAAATGGTATTTCTATTTCTAGATCCTTGAGGAATTTTCACATGGTCTCCTACAATGCTTGAACTAGTTTACACTTCCAGCAACAGTGTAAAAGAGTTCATGTTTCTCCACAGCCTCACCAGCGTCTATTGTTTCTAGACTTTTTAATTATCACCATTCTAACTGGCATGAGATGATATCTCATTGTGGTTTTGATTCGCATTTTTCTAATGACCAATGATGATGAGCTTTTTTTTGTTTGTTGATTGCGTAAATGTCTTCTTTTGAACTATGTCTGTTTATATCCTTTGGCCACTTTTCGATGGGGTTGTTTTTTTCTTGTAAATTTGTTTAAGTTCTTTGTAGATTCTGGTTATTAGTCCTTTGTCAGATGGATAGATTGCAAAAATTTTCTCTCATTTTGTAGGTTTCCTGTTCACTCTGATGATAATTTCTTTGCTGTACAGAAGCTCTTTCATTTAATTCAATCCCATTTGTTTATTTTGGCTTTTGTTGCCATTGCTTTTGGTGTTTTAGTCCTGAGGTCTTTGCCCATGCCTATGTTCTGAATGGTGTTGCCTAGGTTTTCTTCTAGGGTTTTTATGGTTTTAGGTCTTAGGTTTAAGTCTTTAATCTATCTTGGGTTAATTTTTGTGTAAGGTGTAAGGAAGGGGTCCAGTTTCAGTTTTCTGCATATGGCTAGCCAGTTTTCCCAGCACAATTTATTAAATAGGGAATCCTTTCCCTGTTTGTTTTTGTCAGATTTGTCAAAGATCAGATGGTTGTAGACGTGTGGCATTATTTCTGAGGCCTATGTTCTGTTTCATTGGTCTATATATCTGTTTTGGTACCAGTACCATGCCATTTTGATTACTGTAGCCTTGCAATATAGTTTGAAGTCAGGTAGCATGATGCCTCCAGCTTGGTTCTTTTTGCTTAGGATTGTCTTGGCTATATGGGCTCTTTTTTGGTTCCATATGAAATTTAAAGTAGTTATTTTCTAATTCTATGAATAAAGTCAATAGTAGCTTGATTGGGATAGCATTGAATCTATAAATTAGTTTGGTCAGTATGGCCATTTTCTCAATTTTTATTCTTCCCCTCCATAAGCATGGAATGTTTTTCCATTTGTTTTTATTCTCTCTTATTTTCTTGAGCAGTGGTTTGTAATTCTCCTTGAAGAGGTCCTTTACATCCCTTGTAAGTTGTATTCCTAAGTATCTTATTCTTTTTGTAGCAATTGTGAATGGGAGTTCACTCATGATTTGGCTCTCTGTTTGTCTATTATTGGTGTATAGGAATGCTTCTGATTTTTGCATATTTATTCTGTATCCTGAGAGTTTGCTGAAGTTGCTTATGAGCTTAAGGAGATTTTGGGCTGAGGTGATGGGGTTTTCTAAATATACAATCATGTCATCTGCAAATAGAGACAATTTGACTTCCCCTATTCCTATTTGAATATTCTTTATTTCTTTCTCTTGCCTGATTGCCCTGGCCAGAACTTCCAATGCTATGTTGAATAGGAGTGATGAGAGAGGGCATCCTTGTCTTGTGCTAGTTTTCAAAGGGAGTGCTTCCAGCTTTTGACCATTCAGTATGATATTGGCTGTGGGTTTGTCATAAATAGCTCTTATTATTTTGAGTTAAGTTCCATCAATACCTAGTTTATTGAGAGTGTTTAGCATGGAGGGGTGTTGAATTTTATCGAAGACCTTTCCTGCATCTATTGAGATAATCGTGTTTTTTGTCATTGTTCTGTTTATGTGATGGATTACGTTTATTGATTTGCATATATTGAACCAGCCTTGCATCCCAGGGATAAA
Organism: Cacajao melanocephalus; assembly: GCA_963573385.1. Lineage (NCBI taxonomy): Eukaryota > Metazoa > Chordata > Mammalia > Primates > Pitheciidae > Cacajao > Cacajao melanocephalus. The sequence continues at coordinate 21,109 of CAUYLG010023873.1, forward strand.
GCTGACTTGATCATTGTAGATACACTTTTTGATGTGCTGCTGGATTCAGTTTGCTAGTATTTTATTGAGGATTTTTGCATCGATGTTTATCAGGGGTTTGACCTGAAATTTTCTTTTTTAGTTATGTCTCTGCCAGGTTTTGTTATCAGGATGATGCTGGCCTCATAAAATGAGTTAGGGAGGATTCCTTCTTTTTCTATTATTTGGAATTGTTTCAGGAAAAAAAATGGTACCAGCTCTTTTTTGTACCTGTGGTAGAATTCAGCTGTGAATCCTTCTGGTCCTGGACATTTTTTGGTTGCTAGGCTATTAATTACTGCCTCAATTTTAGAACTTGTTATTGGTCTATTCAGGGATTTGGCTTCTTCCTGGTTTAGTCTTGGGAGAGTATATGTGTCCAGGAATTTATCCATTTCTTCTAGACTTCCTAGTTTATTTGCATAGAGGTGTTTATAGTATTCTCTGATGGCAGTTTGTATTTCTGTGGGTTTGGTGGTGATATCCCTTTTATCATTTTTTATTGTGTCTATTGATTCTTCTCTCTCTTCTTTATTAGTCTGGCTAGGAGTCTATCCATTTTGTTAATCTTTTCAAAAAACCAGCTCCTAGATTCATTGATTTTTTTGAGGGTTTTTTTGTGTCTCTATTTCCTTCAGTTCTGCTCTGATCTTAGTTATTTCTTGTCTTCTGCTAGCCTTTGAATTAATTTGTTTGCTCTTACTTCTCTAGTTCTTTTAATTGTGATGTTAGGGTGTTGGTTTTAGATCTTTCCCTCTTTCTCCTGTGGGCATTTAGTGCTATAAGTTTCCCTCTAAACACTGCTTTAGCTGTGTCCCAGATATTCTGGTACATTGTGTTTCTGTTCACATTGGTTTCAAAGAACTTATTTATTTCTGCCTTAATTTCATTATTTACCCAGTAGTCATTCAGGAACAGGTTATTCATTTTCCATGTTTTTGTGTGGTTTTGAGTGAGTTTCTTAATTCTGAGTTCTAATTTGATTGCACTGTGGTCCGAGAGACTGTTTGTTATGATTTCTGTTCATTTGCATTTGCTGAGGAGTGTTTTAGAATATGTGTCAGTTTTGAAATAAGTATGTGTTAGTTTTAGAATAAGTGCTATGTGGTGCTGAGAAGAATATATATTCTGTTGATTTGGGGTGGAGAGTTCTGTAAATGTCTATTAGGTCTGCTTGGTCCAGAGCTGAGTTCAAGCCTTGACTATGCTTGTTAATTTTCTGTCTCGTTGATCTGTCTAATATTTATAGTAGGGTGTTAAATTCTCCCACTAATATTGTGTGGGAGTCTAAGTCTCTTTGTAGGTCTCTAAGAACTTGCTTTATCAATCTGGGTTCTCCTGTATTGGGAGTATATATATTTAGGATAGTTAGCTTTTCTTGTTGCATTAATCTTTTTACAATTGTGTAATGCCCTTCTTTGTCTTTTTTGATTTTTGTTGGTTTAAAGTCTGTTTTATCAGGAACTAGGATTGCAACCCTTGCTTTTTTTAATTTTTTTGCTTTCTGTTTGCTTGGTAAATAGTCCTCCATCCTTTTATTTTGAGCCTATGTGTGTCTTTGCATGTGAGATGTGTCTCCTGAATACAGCACACTGATGAGTCTTGATTCTTTGTTCAATTTGCCAGTCTATGTATTTTAATTGGGGTATTTAACCCATTTTCATTTAAGGTTAATATTGTTATGTGTGAATTTGATCCTGTCATTATGATGCTAGCTGATTATTTTGCCCGTAAGTTGATGCACTTTTTTCATAGTGTTGATGGTCTTTACAATGTGGGACATTTTTGCAGTGGCTGGTACCGGTTTTTCCTTTCTATATTTAGTGTGTCTTTCAGGAGCTCTTGTAAGGCAGGCCTGGCAGTGACAAAATCTCTTAGCAAGTGCTTGTCTGTAAAGGATTTTATTTCTCCTTCATTTATGAAGCTTAGTTTGGTTGGATATGAAATTCTGGGTTGCAAATTATTTTCTTTAAGAATGTTGAATATTGGCCCCCACTCTATTCTGGCTTGTAGGGTTTCTGCAGAGAGATCAGCTGTTAGTCTGATGGGCTTCCCTTTGTGTGTAACCCAACCTTTCTCTCTGGCTGCCTTTAACATTTTTTTCTTCATTTCAACCTTGGTGAATCTGATGATTATGTGTCTTGGGGTTGCTCTTCTTGAGGAGTATCTTTGTGATGTCCTCTGTATTTCCAGAATTTGAATGTGGGCTGTCTTGCTAGGTTGGAGAAGTTCTCCTGGATAATATCCTGAAGAGTGTTTTCCAACTTGGTTCCATTCTCACTGTCACTTTCAGGTACACCAATGAAATGTAGGTTTGGTCTTTTCACATAGTTCCACATTTCTGGGAAGCTTTGTTTGTTCCTTTTCATTCTTTTTTCTCTAATCTTGTCTTCACACTTTATTTTATTAAGTTGATCTTCAATCTCTGATATCCTTTCTTCTGTTTGATCAGTTTGGCTATTGATACTTGTGTATGCTTCACGAAGTTCTCATGTTTTTCAGCTCCGTTAGGTCACTTATGTTCTTCTCTAAACTGATTATTCTAGTTAGCAATTCCTCTAACCTTTTTCCAGGTTCTTTGCTTCCTTGCATTGGGTTAGAACATGCTCCTTTATCTTGGAGGAGTTTTCTGTTACCCACCTTCTGAAGCCTACTTCTGTCAATTCATCAAACTCATTCTCTGTCCAGGTTTGTTCCCTTGCTGATGAGGAGTTGTGATCCTTTGGAGGAGAAGAGGTGTTCTGGGTTTTGGAACTTTGAGCCTTTTTTCATGGGGTTTTCCTCATCTTCATTGATTTATCTACCTTTGGTCTTTGATGTTGGTGACCTTTGATGTTGGATAGGGTTTCTGTGTGGACGTTCTTTTTGTTGATGTTGATACTATTCCTTTCTGTTTGTTAGTTTTCCTTCTAACCATCAGGCGTCTCTTCTGCAGGTCTGCTGGAGTTTCCTGGAGGTCCATTCCAGACCCTGTTTGCCTGGATATCAACAGTGGAGATTGCAGAACAGCAACAATTGCTGCCTGTTTCTTTCTCTGGAAGTTTTGTCACAGAGGGACACCTGCCAGATGCCAGCCAGAGCTCTTCTGTATAAGGTGTCTGTCAACCCCTGCTGAGATAGGTGTCTGCCAGTCAGGAGGCATGGGGGTCAGGAACCCACTTGAGGAGGCAGTCTGTCCCTTAGCAGAGCTTGAGCATTGTGCTGGGAGATCCACTGCTCTCTTCAGAGCTGGCAGGCAGGAATAATTAAGTCTGCTGAAGCTGCTCCCACAGCCACCCCTTTCCTCAGGAGCTAGCTGTCTCAGGGAGATGAAAGTTATATATATAAGCCCCTCACTGGGGCTGCTGCCTTTCTTTCAGAGATGCCCTGCCCAGAGAGGAGGAGTCTAGAGAGGCAGTCTGGCTACAGTAGCTTAGCCAAGCTGTGGTGGGCTCTGCCCAGTTCGACCTAACCTGCAGCTTTGTTTACATTGTGAGGGAAAAATCGCCTACTTAAGCCTCAGTAATGGCAGACACCCCTCCCCCTACCAGGCTCGAGTGTCCCAGGTCTGCTTCAGTCTGCTGTGCTGGCAGCAAGAATTTCAGGCCAGTGGATTTCAGCTTGCTGAATTTCAGTTGATTTCAGGCCAGATCCCCATCCCATGGGGGAGGGATCTGCTGAGATAGTCCGCTTGGCTCCCTGCTTCAGTTCCCTTTCCAGGGGAATGAATGGTTCTGTCTCACTGGCATTCCAGGTGCCACGGGGGTATGAAAAAAACTCCTGCAGCTAGCTAATTGTCTGTACACATAGCCACCCAGTTTTGTGCTTGAAACCCGGGGCCCTGGTGGCATAGGCACTCTAGGGAATCTCCTGGCCTGTGGTCGCAAAGACCATGGGAAAAGTATGGTATCTGAGCTGGAGTGCACTGTTCCTCATAGCACAGTCTGTCACAGCTTCCTTTGGCTAGGGGAGGAAGTTTCCTAATCCCTTGCATTTCCTGGGTGAGGCATGCCACATCCTACTTTGGCTCACCCTCCATAGGCTGCACCCGTTTTCTATCCAGTCCCAATGAGATGAGCCGGGTACCTCAGTTGGAAATATAGAAATTACTCACTTTGTGCATTGATCTCACTGGAAGCTTCAGATTAGAGCTTTTCCTATTCAGCTATCTTGCTAGCCCATACTAATCTTTTATTAATTGTTGAATATTGTGTGCCATTCATGGATTGCACTCCGGTATTCTTGGCTGCATGTGGAGAACTTCTTCACTTTGAAGTGCGTTTGGATTTAGAAGGTTATTTTTTGTGTGGTTTTCTTTCAGGCAATTCCATTGTGTGTGACAATGATGCAAAGCAGGCAGAGAATTGACTTAAGGTTTTAGGATGGGGTCATGCTATGGAAACAGCTTCTTCTTTGGTTAATGCTGTAGGTGTGCCTGACTTCAGTGTTGTCCCAGTGATACAGATGGTTGTTATCAACAGAGAAACCGTAAATAAGAGAGAATGAAGGAGTAACATGTGATTAAGAACAAAAAGAGAAACACTCAGTGTCTGTAATAATTAGATGCCAAAACCATGTTTAAACATCTCAACTTTGTATCGTAGTCATATCATTTTTGCTTTAAAAAACCAATCATTGCAATGCAGTATACTTTATACTTAACAGTGGCAAAGAAAACTAATAGTTACCAATGTCTGCAATTTACCAAACAGCGTACTGGGCACCTTATTTCCATTATCTTATTTAAGCAATGCAACTACATTTTGAGGTAAGAATTTGTATTAGTGTATAAGACATATAGATCAAATTCTTAGCACACATACATGTACATACACATCTTCACGCTGCTGATAGAATGTTTTAATTTTAAATAACTGAAACGGCAGTGAAATGCCGCAATTTTCAGCTTATAAAGCTGTTGGGCATTTTGGTGTTGGCATGGCAAAATAATCCCAATATAGCCCATCTTTCCCACTGATTGCAACTATAAACTCTGGACAAAATACAAACAAAACAAAACACTATCTGAAGATTTTGAAAAGTAAACAAAAACAGGCAGATTGTTGAAGAGGGTCACAACGTGGATAAGTAACCACTGGTGGTGAGTTCATCATTTTTTCCGTTCTTTCTTATAGCTTTACCCCAAGGGTTCTCATTATGGAGTAGTGAGGGAATGATGTCAGTGTGGGCAGATAAAATCTCAACAGAAACCCTGTCCTGGCTAGAGTAACAAAGAAAAGGGGCTCTAGGGGGATGGAGAGTGAGGAGAAAATACCAGAGTGGAGAGAAGTGGAGAAAAAGATTTCCAATTCTGTATATGAATTTGCACAAGTCTCAGGCTCATTCTCAAAGAAAAAGAGGAATAATAGATGCAACTAGCAGAGTGCAGGTTTTGACAACCAAATTGAGGTTTGAACCACTGCCCACAGATGGCAAGAAAGAACTTGCAATCTGAACCTAAACAGTTGATTGCTATGAAGACAAGAACATCAACATTCTCTAGAGGATTATAATAGGACCCAGTGCCTATAAAACATAATTTCACAATGCCCAGATACCATTCCAAAGTTACATGACATGCAAAAAACCAGAAAAGTGTGTTCACATTTTTACCCCAATGGAAAAGACAATCAACATATGTCCAGATCAAGGTGACCCAGATGTTGGAATCATCAGACACAGGCTTTAAAATAGCTATTATAGCTGCACACAGGGAGTAAAGAATACACCCTTGAAATGTATGAGAAGATAGAAGCTCTTATCAGAGAAACAGAGAGAGCCAAGTGGATATCTTGAAACTGCAAAAGAATAAAATGAAAAATTTAGAATTGAAAAATGCAGTATCTGAAAACTGGATGGGCTGAATAGTAAAATGAAAATATAGACAAAAAACTCCAGTGAACTTAAGAACAGATCAATAGAAGTTATCCAATCTGAAGAACAGAGAAAAAATATTGAAAAAGAGTTACAGAAACTTAGGGACCTGTAGCACAATATTAATAGGTGTCACTGGAATCTCAGAAGGAAAGGAGAAAAAGACTGAGATAGACAAATATATTTGAAGAAATAATGGCCAACATCTTTCTCAAATTTGATAAAAACATAATTTACAGATTCAAGTAGTTCAATGAACCCTGAACAGGATAAAATCAAAGAATACTACACCTGATACTCATGGAAATAACATTTATAAAAACCAATGATGAATTTAAAAATCCTGAAAGATGTTGGAGATAAAAAGCACATTACATCCAGAGGACCAGACATTCAAATGACTGAAGATTTCTCATCAGAAGCCATGGAAGGCCAGAAGATGGTTGAACAGCATCTTGAAAGTGCTGCAAGAAAAGAACTGTTAACTTAAAATTCTTCATTCAGTAGGTATATCTTCCAGGAATGAAAGCAAAATACAGACATTCTTAGATTAAAAAATTTAAGAGAATATATTGCCAAAAAATCAGCATTATGAGAAATGCTAAAGTATGCTCTTCAAGATGATAGGAAATGATACCAGAGCAAACCTTGGATCTTCAGGAATGAAATAAGAGCAACAGAAATGGTAAATATTTTTTTCCTGTACTTAGGTACTACCACTGAAAACAAAATTACATTTCTACATATATTTTTCAATATATGTAGATATAATACATATGACAAGTGTACCATAAAGGTCAGTTGAGGAGATAAAAGTTGAGGATGTTAAGTCTTTGGTTGTAAGACTTCTACAATTTTTATAAAATATTAGCTTAGTAACTGTATCTAGAATATGATATATGATTTATACGCACACATGCACACACACACACACCCTACACATACCTGGCCTTCATAATATTATATCATTCATATATATATGTATGTGTGTATATATATATATATATTGGTCAGGCGAGGTGGCTCATGCCTGTAATACCAGCACTTTGGGAGGCCGAGGTGGGTGGATCACCTGAGGTCAAGAGTTCAAGACCAGTCTGGCCAACATGGCAAAAACCCATCTCTACTAAAAATACAAAAATTAGCTGGGTGTGGTGGCATGCACCTGTAATCCCAGCTACTCAGGAGACTGAGGCAGGAGAATCACTTGAGCCTAGGAGGCAGAGGTTGCAGTGAGCTGAGTTCGCGCCATTGAACTCCAGCCTGGGACAGAGTGAGACTCCGTCTCAAAAACAAAAACAAACAAAAGAATATATATATCATAATATATATAACAGATATATAAATAAAATCTCCAAAAGGATATCATGAAAAAACTGAAGATAAATTAAAATAGAATACCAAAAAATGTTCAAATAATCCAAAAGGAGCAAAAATAAAATAAAAAAGGAATGGAGGTAACAGAATAACAACAACAAAAGCAGGAGACAAATAGAAAACCAAAAAAAAAAAAAAAAAAAAAGAGCTAAATTCAATTATAGCAATAATTACATTAAATGTTAATGATCTTAATACTCCATTTTGACAGAGTGCATAAAAATCAAGAGCCTACTATATGCTGCCTCTAAGAAATATACTTTAATTATAAATATATAAAAAAGGTTGAAAGTAAACAAATGTAAATGTATATACTATACAAATAGTAAGAATGAGAAGATTGGATTGGATTGGCTATTTTAATATCAGATGAAACAGATTTCAAAACAGAGTATTTCTAGAGACAAAGGGGGGCATTTCATAATGATTCAAGGGTCATTTCATCTGGAAGACACTTCATTTATATGTGTACACACACCTAATAAGAGAGTTATTAAAATACTGACATAAAGATTAACCAAATTACAGAGAGAAATAGAAATTCCACACTTATGATGGAAGATTTTAATATCCTTTCCCAATATTCGACAGAACAACTAGACAAAAAAACAGTAAAGGTATAGATAATTTTAACAACGCTGTAAACCTCCTTGATATTTATAGAACACTACATGCGACAACTGCAAAATACCTATTTCTTTCAAATGCACATAACATTCACCAAGATGAAGCAACAATGGCCAAAAAAAAAAAAAAAAAAAAACCCAAAACCAGATGGTAAGCTATAAAACAGATTTCAAAATGTAAAAGAAGTGAAATCATAGAAAGTATATTCTCTGACCACAACAGTATTAGATTAGAAATCAATAACAAGATATCTAGAAAGACCTCAAGTATTATGAATTCAATAGCATACTTCTAAATATTTCATAGGTCAAAGAAAAAATGACAAGATAAATTAGAAAATATTTTATCTGAATGATAATGCAAATATACAAAGTTTGTGAGAAAGAGCTAAAGCAGTGCTCGGAGTGAAAACTTTGGCTTTAAATGCTTATGTTAGAAAAGGAGAAAGATTTAAAATCAATGACCTTGCTAGTGCAGAGAAGGATATCCTAGGGGAAAAAAAAAATTGATGACCTAAGGTCCTACCTTAAGAAACTAAAAGAAGAAAAACAAAGTAACCCTGAAGGTAGTAGAAGGAAGTCAATAATAAAGACAGGAGTAGAAATAAATAAAATAGAAAACAGACAAGTGAAAGAGAAAAATCAAGAAAACCAAAAGCTAGGTTTTTGAAAAGATGAACCCCAAACCTCTAGCTAGATTGGTCAAGGAAAAGAGAGAAAACAAACTACCAATATCAGCAATAAAAAGGGATTCTCACCACAGATTCTGTGGACAATAACAAGATAATAAGAAAATGCTATGAACAACTTTATATTATCACAACTTAAATAAAATGGACAGATTTCTTGAAAAACGTAGCTTACCAAAATTGATACAAGATGAAATAAAAAATTCTAAATGGTACTGTATTATTTTAGAATATAATTATTTTTCCTTTTATTTAAACTTGCGTATTGTTTGAAGTTTTTCCTTTTTTCAACTTCATGTGAATTTATTTAACAGTTAAAATGAAAAAAAATTTTTTTTTATGTTTTGTTTTTTTAAACTTTTATTTTAGCTTCAAGGGTACATGTGCAGGATTGTTATATAGGTAAACTGCATGTCATGGCAGTTTACTGTATAGATTGTTTCATTACCCAGGTGATAAGCATAGTACCTGATAGGTAGTTTTTTGATCCTTACCTTTCTCCTACTCTCTACCCTCAAGTAGGCCCTGGTGTTTATTGTTCCTTTAGTTGTGTTCATATATACTCAATGTTTAGCCCCTACTCATAAGTGAGACTATGTGCTAGTTGGTTTTCTGTTCCTGTGTTAGTTTGCTTAGGATAATGGCCTCCATTTTCATCCATGTTGCTGCCATGACACAATCTCATTCTTTTTTATCACTGCACAGTATTCCATGGTGTATATGTACCATATTTTCTTTATCCAGTCTACTGTTGATGGGCACTTAGATTGATTCCATGTCTTGCTATTGTGACTAGTGCTGTAGTGAACATACATGTGCATGTGTCTTCATGGTGTAACAATTGATATTCCTTTGGGTAAATAGTCAATGATGAGATTGCTGGGTCAAATGGTAATTCTGCTTTAAATTCTTTGGGAAATTGCCAAGGTGCTTTCCACGATGGCTGAATTAATTTACATTCCCATCAGCAATATATAAGCATTCCCTTTTCTCTGCAACCTCACCAGCATCTGCTATTTTTGGACTTTTCAATAATAGCCATTCTGACAGGTGTGAGATGGTATCTTATTGTGGTTTGGATTTGCATTTCTCTAATGATTTGTGATGCTGAATATTTGTTCATATGCTTGTTGGCTATGTGTATGTCTTCTTTTGAAGAGTATCTATTCATGTCCTTTGTCCACTTTTTGTCTCTAGAAATACTCTTTGTCTTGAAGTCTGTTTTATCTGATATTAAAATAGTCAATCCAGTCTTCTCATTTTTACTATTTGTATAGTATACACATTTTATATTTGTTTACTTTCAACTTTTTTGTATATTTATAATTAAAGTATATTTCTTAGAGACAGCATATAGTAGGCTCTTGATTTTTGTGCACTCTGTCAATCTTTGCCTTCTAATGGAGTATTGAGATCATTAACATTTAATGTAATTATTGCTATAATTGAATTTAGCTCTTTATTTATTTTTTTTATTTTCTATTTGTCTCCTGCTTTTGTTGTTGTTATTCTCATACCTCCATTCCTTTATTTTATTTTTGCTTCTTTTGGATTATTTGAACATTTTTTAGTATCCTATTTTAATTTATCTTCAGCAAGGTTTTTATGGTTTTCAATTTAAGTCTTTAAGTCATCTTGAGTTGATATTTGTATATGGTGTAAGGAAGGGGTCTAGTTTCAGTCTTCTGCATGTGGGTAGACAGTTATCCTAGCACCACTTATTGCATAGGGAGTCCTTTCCCCATTGTTTGTTTTTGACTACTTTCTCAAAGATCAGATGGTTTTATGTGCATGATTTTATTTCTGGTCTCTCTTTTCTGTTCCATTGGTCTATGTGTCTGTTTTTGTACCAGGGCTATGCTGTTTTGGTTACTGTAGCCTTGTTGTGTAGTTTGAAGTGGGGTAATGTGATGCAACCAGCTTTGCTCCTTTTGCTTGGGATTGACTTGGCTATTTGGACTCCTTTTTGGTTCCATATATATGAATTTTAAAATAGTTTTTTTCTAATTCTTTGAATAATGCCACTGGTAGTTTGATAGGAATACCGTTGAATCTATAAATTGCTTTGGGCAACATGGGCATTTTAACATTATTGATTCTTCCTGTTCATGAGCATGAAATGTTTTTCTATTTGTGTAATCTCTGATTTCTTTGAGTAGTGTCTTACAATTTTTGTTGTAGAGGTGTCTTTCACCTCTGTATTCCTAGATATTTTATTCTTTTTGTGGCTATTGTAAATGGGTTGCATTATTGATTTGGCTCTCAGCTTGGGTATTATTGGTGTATAGGAATGCTACTGATTTTTGTACATTGGTTTTATATCCTGAAACTTTGCTGAAGTTGCTTGTCAGATCTAGGAGCTTTCGGACAAAAACTATGGGGTTTTCTAGGTATAGAATCATGTTGTCTACAAACAGGAATAGTTTAATTTCCTTTCTTCCTATTTGGATGCCTTTTATTTCTTTCTCTTTCCTAGTCCTATTTTGGCTAGGACTTCAGTACTACGTCAAATAGAAGTGGTGAGAGAGGGCATCCTTATCTTTTTCCAGTTCTCAAGGGGAATGTTTCCAGCTTTTGTCCATCAGTATGATGTTGGTTGTGGGTTTTTTCATCAATGGCTCTTATTATTTTGTTTTTTCAGACAGAATTTCGCTCTTATTGCCTAGGCTGGAGTGCAATGGCACGATCTCGCCTCCCAAGTAGCTAGGATTACAGGCTCCTGCCACCATGCCCGGCTAATTTTTTGTTATTTTAGTAGAGATGGGGTTTTACCATATTGGTCAGGCTGGTCTTGAACTCCTGGCCTCAAGTGATCTGCCTGCCTTGGCCTCCCAAAGTGCTGGGATTGCAGGTGTGAGCCACTGTGCCTGGTTGGCTCTTAATCTTTTGAGACATGTTCCTTCAATGCCTAGTTTGTTGAGAGTTTTTTAATATGAAGGGATGTTGAATTTTATTGAAAGCCTTTTCTGCATCTGTTAGGATAATCACACGGTTTTTGTTTTTAGTTCTGTTTATGTGATGAATCACAATTACTGATTTATGTATATTGAACCAAGCTTGCATCTCAGGGATAAAGCCTACTTGATCATGGATTAACTTTTTGATGTGCTGCTGGATTCAGTTTGCTAATATTTTGTTGAGGATTTTTGCATCAATGTTCATCAAGAATATTGGCCTGAAGTTTTCTTTTTTTGTTGTGTCTCTGCCAGGTTTCGATCTCAGGATGATGCTGGCGTCATAGAATGAGTTAGGGAGGAGTCCCTCCTCTTCAATTTTTCAGAATAGTTTCAGTAGGAATGATGCTATTTCAACTTTGAGTATTATTTGATGTTTTTTCTTTTTCATTCTTTTCTTTTTTTAAAAAAATAATTTAAACTTTTTAGATTCAGGGATACATGTGAAGATTTGTTACTTGAGTATGTTGCATGGCGTATACTGGTTTGGGGTATGCTTGATCCCATCACACAGGTACTGAGCATAGTGCCCAATAATTAGTTTTTCAGCCCTTGCCCTTCTCTCTCCTTCTTCCCTCTACTAATCCCCAGTGTCTATTGTTGCCATCTTTAGGTCCATGAGAACCCACTCTTTAGCTCTCACTTATAAGTAAGAACACGCAGTATTTGGTTTTCTGTTCCTGCATTAATTTGCTTAGAATAATGGCCTCCAGCTCCATCTATGTTGCTTCAAAGGACATGATTTTGTACTTTCTTATGGCTGTATAGTACTCCATGGTGTATATGTACTACATTTTCTTTATCTAATCCACTGTTGATGGGTACCTAGGTTGATTCCATGTCTTTGGTACTGCGAACAGTGTTGCGATGAACACACAAGTGCATGTATCTTTATGGTAGAACAATTTATTTTCTTTTGGATGTATATCCAGTAATGGGATTGCTGGGTTGAATGCTAAGTCTGTTTCAAATTCTTTGAGAAATCTCCAAATTGCTCTTCACAGTGATTGAGCTAATTTACATTCCCACCAACAGTATATAAGCATTCTCTTTTCTCTGCAACCTCACTAGTATCTGTTGTTTTTTGAATATTTAACAATCGATATTCGGACTGGTATGAGATGATATCTCATTGTGGTTTTATTTATGACTTTGGGTAGTCAAAGGTTTCTTAGGTAAAACACAAAATTTATGAGTTGTAAGAAAAAAATTGATTACTTTGACTTACTGAAATTAAAACTTTAATTCTTTGAAAGACACCAAAACGAGAACAGAAATGCAACCCACACACTGGGAGAAAATATTCTTAGCACATGTATTAGACAAAAGACTTACATTCATAATATACGTAGAACTCCAATGAGAAAATGGTTATGAGATTTAAAGAGACACTTTACAAAAAAAAGTATATGAATGGTTCATCAACACACTTAAAGATGGATCAACATCTCCCCTTAGAATAACAAAAATCAAAAATGCCCAGTGCTGGCAAAGCTGTGGAGCAACTGGAACTCCCACAATTTACTGATGGAACTGGGACTGTAAAATGGTGCAACCATTTTTGTTGTACCATTTGGAAAACAGTTTGGCAGTTTCTGAAAAAGTTAAACATATGCCTATCATATGATCCAGCCATTCCACTCCTGGCATTTACCCAAAAGAAAGCATATGCTCCTACAAAACCTATAAATGAATGTTCACAGCAGCTTTATTTTTAACAGCTTCAAATTGAAAACAACTCAAATGTCCATCAACAGGTGACCGGATAAATAGTGATTTATACGATGGAATACTACTTATCAATACAAAGGAATGAACTATAGATGCATATAACAACATGGATGAATCTCAAAATCATTTTGAGAATAGAAGAAGCTAGGCGTAAAAGCATACATATTGTTTTATTCTATTTATATAAAATTCTGGAAAACGGAAACGAATCTACAGCAACAGAACGTTGACCAATGGTTGCCTGGTAATGGGGGTAGATGGAAGGTTGGATACCAAATGGACATGAAAACACTTTTGGGGTGATAAAATTATTTGTTGTCTTCATGGTAATGGTTTCTCAATTACATATACTTGCCTTTGCTTATTAAATTAAACACTTTAAATATATGTAGACTGTAGCATTTCAATCATATCTCAACAAAGTTAAAAAAAGGCTTTTTTTTAACTGTTGAGGGGGATATTGAAGCAAAAATAAGCAGAAATATATTGCTGTTCTAGATCCTTTATTCTTTAAATACTTGAATTTTAATTCCTTTTATATCTTCCATATATAAAGCTTAAGCTCTTTAAAATATCCATGTGCAGAAGTTGAGAGAAGGAAGAAGTCTAGGCCAAAGATGTAGTATTGGAAGTCAAGAAGGAGATAGTCTATATAATCTCAGGAGTGATATATTTAACTAAGGAAAGTGTAGGAAAAAGAAAGTTTAGGACTGAGCTCTGAGGAACACAATTCAAGGTGGGAAAATGAGGTAAAGCCAGTACAGGAAGCTGAGGAGGAATAGCTAATGGGGTTGAAGGAAACCCAGGACAATGTATGATCAGAGAAGCCAACAGAGAAACATGCTAAAAAAAGGAATGAAGGGTCAACCATGCCCAACCACACCAAAAGCTGAGTAAGTTGACGGTATAATTAGTGCCCAAGAACAATGGGAGTTTGAATTTGCAAACAGAAAAATAATAAGTAGAGCTTTGCAACTTTGAACGTTGTTACTTGATAACATATAACAAATTTTGCTTAACTTATTCTTGAGTTAGTAGGTTTTACATTTCAAGGAGTACAAAATTAGTAACAATCCATTAAAATAAAAATAAAAATAGGTTCAAAATACATAAAAGCCTAGTTACTATAGACCATTTTGATGTTTCACTGGGTCTAGAGGTTATTAAGTTACATTATTAACTTTTAACTCTTTGATAGTCACCATCTTTACTGCTCTTGAAATTTTAATGTAAACCATTATTCATCTTATTACTATAATTTTTACTGTGATAACCAAAGAATTTCTGAGATTTTCAATGAACCCATATGATTAAGGTGTGAAACATCTTTGTATCACCAAGATGGGAAAACAATGGCAAACTCATGCAACAATCAAGTTAAATGAATTGGCTATAGATGGTTTCAGTGTTGGATTTTCACCTGAAGTATCTGCCATCAGCCTTTCATGGGAAATATTTTAATTTAATTTTGAAATTGAAACGGTGGTGTAGTTCCATTTTGATTTGTGTAGAAAAGGGCTTAGATAGTAATGCAGTATAAACAATCCTGACAGAAATCTTGATTTATCAGTTCTTGAGGGATTCAGCAAAGGCTTTAGGGCATGAAAAGCGTAAAGAAAACTTGGCAGGAACCACAGCTAAGGAAGGCAAGATACTAGCCAGCTAGCAGGGTGTTTTTTCCCTGTTCTTTGACAGAAGGAGAACAGCCATGTGAGGGAGATAATCATGGCAGCAAAAGTTGCCAAAGCTAAAGCTAAAATCATCAAGGAATTTGAGGCAATGACAGTTCATCATCTAGAGAGATGGACTCTAACTGGGTGAATATACAAAGCTATCTTTTCTGAGAAGCAGGATACATCTGCTGAGAGACAGCTGGGAGTGAACTAAGCTTCAGTCTGCAATCTTTTTGCTGACATTTGCCACAATATTTTCAGTGATGCGTAAGAAATGTAATCATATGGTCTCAAACGGCTGTGGTCTCCGTCCAAAGTATGATAGTGTCCAGACCCCCACTCTAAGAGTTTAACACCTCCTGAGTGTAAGGGCCCATTTTGGCCCTAATGGAGAGAAAACCAGCAGTGCAGACATCCCTAAGGTGCAGCACTGTCCATGATGGGAGCCCATTGAGCAGCAAACACCTAAGGAAATTAGGGTGAAAGAGACTTCACTGCCAGTAATGGTTTTTAAAGGCTCCATAGAAACTCCTAACCTTTCACCACCTTAAGGCAAAGAGAGACTGGCCTGTCCTTCTTCTATGCAGACTGCTTTCCTTTGTGGTTTCCTTTTCTCTGTGCTTGCATTCAGTCGAGTTTGATAGAGTGGAAGGGTGGGGAAATAGAGGAAACAGAAGAGAAGAAAGAGAGTGAGTTTCTTCATTTTGCCTTGGATGTGGATCCCTTTTAATAGGATCTCTCCTGAACAATTCTGGGCACTTTGAAGTGCATCCACTTCAGGTCACAGTAAGTGGGCAAAGGACTGCAGACTCTGGAGACTCAAAGGTAACAGCTCCTCTTTACACTTCCATCTTTTGCCTTTTAGTAAGGAACCTGGGAGCAGTGAGCAGCTACCTTAATGTAGATAAGAGTTGGCAGGGTGAGGAGAAGCAGTGGGCTGTGAGTCAGGAGATTTGAGCCTCTGCTTACTAATTGAATGATTCTGGGGCAGTTACTTAAGTCTCTCTCTGTCAGCTTCTCGTTTTTAAAATGGGAAAAATAGCACTCACCCTGTCTCTTTAAAGGGCCATCCTAAGGATCTGAAGATGATGTACATGCAAGTTCCTATAGGACTATAAAAGTTTATTGAAACATTAAGTATAAAGGCTCTTAAGAAGTTGCATTAATTAAGAATATTTTAATTTAAAGATCTGAAATCTATTAGGTGACTTTCATCTTGAAATCCCATGGTGATTCTTGTGTAATATGAAGAAGGAGGGTATCCTCATTAGAAGATGGGTATCCTCTCTAAAGACAACTCAGTGATTAGTGGAAGGTTAAGGGGTGATGTCAAACAGGTAAACAGAGAAGGATTGTTTTGATTGCAGGAAGTAGAATGTGT
Organism: Cacajao melanocephalus; assembly: GCA_963573385.1. Taxonomy (NCBI): domain Eukaryota; kingdom Metazoa; phylum Chordata; class Mammalia; order Primates; family Pitheciidae; genus Cacajao; species Cacajao melanocephalus. The sequence continues at coordinate 37,411 of CAUYLG010023873.1, forward strand.
GCAGTGAAGGGAAAAGCAGAGACTGAACTTTGGAAGGAGGCCCATGCAGGTTTGTAATCTTCATGTAGGGCAGGGCAGAGCTTCCTAATGGGTGGGTATGAATAGATTATAGGCATGAAACATTGGTCTGGATTAGTTGCCTTGGTGGCCAAGGGAACTAATTGTAGGTGGCCACCCTGAATCTCTGCCTTCACATATTGATAGGTCTTTCCTATGTTACTGATATGCCCTTGGAGTGACATCCATGTTATCCTCAGGAGCACTGCATTAATGACCTGTGTGCGCTCTGCACATTAGAATTTCATTATGATTTTGAAATTCTTTGCCTGAAAAAATTTGGTTTTGCAACACATTGATAATATCAGTTAATATTTTAATTTAAAGAAGAGCTTAGATTCTTCAAACAGCTTTAATAGTTAATTTTTGAATGATTATAAAATGTTTAAACAGTTTTAAACACTTGCTTGTGCAAAGTTTTGCTTGGTGTTGACTAAGAAGTTTAAAGAGAGTATGATTTTAATAAGCCTAGATGAAAAAGCACATGTAGCCATTTTATGCATAAAACCTTATAGGAAAAGGATTCAAAGGTGTAAGCTGGAATTTTTAAATAAAAATTTGAAAAGATCTTATTTGGACGTTTAAAGTAATTTGATGCTTAATATCTTCCCTAATATTGTCAATGTTTCAATCATAAATATATAAGAAAATCCTACTGGTTTCTCCCAGCTCTCTTCCAATTTACTCTGTTGTGCAAGTATTATCATTTTATCTGACTGCCATGACATGACATCATTGGAGAGTAGCAATCTAAAGAAGAGCCCATTGCTTAGTTATTGGCTACCTCATTGTCATTGAGTTTCCCGTGAGCTGGTAGTTCCTTGCCTTTATCACTGCCAAAAGTTCTTTATGCTTCTTTTTTGTATTATGAACACATTTTCCTCTAAAGCTTTTAAGTACTCGTAAATCAAGTCTAGCATTAGGGTGTTTGGATACAGACATTATGGATAGCAAATGTGAATTTCTTAATTCACTCCAATCCCAACTCTACCCCTGAGAAAACAGCCCAAGCCACATGATATGTAGAGGTAAAAGTTCTCTCTTGATCAAAGACAGATTTCTTCTATGAGCTGGTTTGTTAGAACCTTCTCTTGATTTTACTGGGAATGGTAGTGGCTGCCCCCATCCAGTACTCAGGGCTCTCCTGAAAGTGCTGGCTGTGAGCTGGTGGATATCCACTTTCCAGCGCCTACTGGGGTGTGGAGTTCTTGCAGCAAGGAAACCCTCCTGCTGTCCCTGGGACTGGAGAAGGTGTCTGGTGAGAATTCTAGGTATCTTTCTGCCAGTAGTAAATTGCTTCATGTTTGACTTCAAGTTCTTAGGTTCAATTTTTTTAGGTATTAAAATTGGTAAGGATAAATTTAGTAACTTACTGTTTTCATAAAACAAACACTCAACTCTGGATGACACAATTGGGGCTTTTTATAATGACTTCGGCAATTTATGGCAGCATGGTATAGTGAAAAGAACATAGGTTTTAGAATCAGACAGGTCTAAGTTCAAATTCGAACTTTGTCACTTACTAGGTGGCCTTAACCTCTTTGAGTCTCAGTTTCTACGCCTGTGTAATACAAACAATACCCTAACTCATGGGATTGGGACAAGAATTAAAATGGGTTAATGCTTGGCACGTAGCATTCAGTCAATGATAGGTATTATTGTTACTGTTCTTATTATTAGCCTGTAATTACATTTGAAAGGACATACATTCAGGTAAACACTACCAGCAGCTTGGGCGGTTGATAGGGCATTTGTCATTTAACTTGCATGCTCATTTCAGACTCAAAAATTAGTTACTTTATCTCAGAAATAAGTCAGAACTCCTTTCCCTTCTCGCCCTGGACTAGGGGTGGGGCTGCTTCACTAACCTTCTGTGGGTTAAAGACTGAGTAAAGACTTTTTAAAAACCAGAACGCTAACAATGGTTCCCTCTGGTAAGTGGGACTTCAGGCACTTTTTCCTTTCTTTTTACTTTTGTGGTATTATTCTAAGTCTAAAAGGTCCAACTATTTTCATTTTGTAAATATAAGTTTTTTTTATTTCTTTGAAAACTTCCGTCAGCAGCTGCATACATCCCACCCCCATACTCTATTCAGCCCCGCACTCCCCAACCACGCATCCTGCTAAGTCAGTCAACTCGGTCCCTGGCTCCCACCAGGAGGCATGATGGTCCCGGAAAGGTATTCTCGTTTTCCTCCAAACAGGAGGGAACATGATCTACAGGCAATCAATGAAAAGCAGCAGTAAAGTAACACGGGTAATGTTAAAAAATAAGACAAAACCAAAAACCTAAGTGCAAGCTTCAGAATCTGGGAAACCAGTGACAGAAGAGAGGGAGGGAAGTGGGGGAAGCAGGACGGATAAAAATACAATTACAACGAGAAGGAAATGGAAAATAAATAAAGGAAATTCCTTTACCCAAACTAAGTCCCCTGAGGGAGATTTTTTGGAATGGATGCTATGGGGGAGGGGATGAAATTCATGTAGGACTGTACAATTTGTGGGGGATCCCTCTAAAATCAATTCAAAAAGGACAGCCAAACAGAATTCATGTAGGTCTCATTTGGATTTATTACTCTCTTTTGCAGCCTATACTTTCTGAAGTGTGGATTTATGAGTTTTAGATCATTTGTTTCCTGTCCCACTAAGGTAAATAGCTCAGTGCATTTGGTGCATTTATGATTATTGTGCAGTGGAGTGCAGTTGATGAATTACTTCCTTTCATACGTATTTTGAGCAGAAAATGTATGGTTTTCTAGCAATTTAACTTTTAATCTGTAACATTTTTCTTCTCAGTTTTGTTGCAGGTGCGGTATAAGCTGTTTCGAATCTAGGGAGGTTGGGTGGCCCAGAGGTTAGATCTGTGCTCTCCAATATGTAGCCCCTGGCTGATAAGCACTTGAATTGTGGCTAGTCTGAATAGAGATGTGCTAAAAGAGCTTGCTGGATTTTGGAGACTTAGTATGAAAAAAAGAATGTAAACTATCTCATTAATAATTTTTATATGATTTACATGCTAAAATTATAATATTTTGGTCAGAGTGGGATAAATAAAATGTTATTAAAATTAATTCCATCTGTTTCTTCTTCTTACTTTATAAATGTAGCTACAAGAATACTTAAAATTACATATGTGGCTCACATTTGTGGCTGGCATTATATTTCTACTGGACAGTGTTGAATTAAGAGCAAGAGCTTGGGAAGTTCAAGTCCTTTCCTGCCTTATGAACTTGGATAAATTATGAAAACTCTAAGCTTCAATTTTCAACTGATTAAACACGAATAATAATATCTACCTAACAGGGTTGTAATGATTAATATGTTATGATTAATATATAATTATGTTTATAATATCAATAACATAAATATGTCATTATGATATTACTTGAAATAATTCCTGTGATATCAGGCAGATAATATGCACTGGACAAATGCTGGTTCTCTTCCTTGTGCATTTTACTTCCCACTAGTAAATGTGTTCACTTTGTTTATAACGAATTGTTTGGGATCAGGGTAAAGTAGCCTGTACTTGTGTTGTTCTCGTCATCTAAAATGTTAAGAGTCCTTGGCAAATAGTCACACAAGGTCTGAGAAGACCATCATTTTAGCTAGATGGAGAATGAGTACGTGGCTGAACATTAAACCTGTGGCATCTCCCATACCACTGAGGCTAGCTGCTGTGATTGTTAGGCACACTTGAAGGCATTGATTTAAGTTGTTAATCTTCTGAAGTGTCTCAGGTTGTCTTTTAAAACCCCTACATAAGTTTCTGATCAGCTTCAAGAGTTAACAAGTGGAGTATGCCTGGAGATATTTTGAAGTAGACAATTAAAAAAGCAAGGCCAATCTCATCACAACTCTACTTCTCCTTCTATTCCCTATTAATTTTCAGGCATTAGAGAGTAAAATTATGTGGTTTGGAATTGGTTTGCCTTTTCAAGCCCTAAGGGACTATAGCCCTTAATTATAGATTATCTTCAGGTGTCAGGTTATCTTTGGGGATGGCACTCTCTTATGAATGGAACCCCTATCAAGCACCTGTAAAATCCACCCTTGTACTGCTCGCCTGGCCTTCTCTACTTGTAAGTTTGTTTTATCCCAAAATGTTACAACTAGGAAATGTGAGTTCTTGGTGGCCACAATTGGGTTCCCCCCCCCACCCATAAAAGTGAATTCAAGGCATTTATTTTGGTTTTAAAATTATATTCACTTTTTAAAGTTACAAACTTGAAAACCTAGTTCTTCCTTTAGTTTTTAAACTCTGCTTACAGCAACTCTTGTTATTTTATTTATGTCAACAAATTTAACAATCACTCTTAAGATGGCCTTCAAAAAATATTTTAATTTACAGATTGTATGCCTACCTACTTCTTTTTAAAAATTAAATATTTTGATTTTTAAAGTACTTCCATTGGCTTACTTAACAAAACTTTTCTGAAGTTTTAAATTATGCTTATAAGTTTATAAAGGAAATTTATAAATATGCTGATTCCTTATTTCTCTTAAATATTCTAATACTGTATATAACTACAGTAAGATGGACGTTTCAAATCACAAGTCTACATCAATTATTCAATGAACATTAAAGCTGGAATTACAAGGATGATCTATTGCTCTCTCAGGCCAAAACTGCTTAAATCCTCTATGCTCATATACCTTCTAATCATGTTGAGTAAATGACTTTGGAAGTTGCAACAAAATAGACAAATGAATGAGATTTGTCCAGAATTCAAAGGGGTTATCATTTTAATATACATTCAAATTGCATGATCCTAAGACTAGAAGCATATGAAAAGAATACAGCAGTCTTTTAAGATTCTTTAAAATAGAAAATATATATTTCATGAGATTATTTCAGGGACATTAGAAGTATAATAAAGGAATGCTATGAACAACTCCATGTGACAAAATTTGATACCTTAGAGAAAATGAACCAATTCTTTGAAACATAAACAATCAAAATTCAAAAGGAGAAAATAGATAAGCTACATAGTCCTATATCTATTAAAGAAATTGAATCAATAATGAATAACCTCCCCCAAAAGACAGCATCAGGCCCAGTGAATTCTACCAAACTGTGAAGGAAAAAATGTTATCAATTCTCCATGATTTCTTCCGCAAAAATAGAAGCTTAAAGAACACTTTCTAATTCATTCTATGAAACCAGCCTTACCCTAATACCAAAACCAGATAATGTACAAGAAAGAAAGACTACAGGCTAATATCTCTTACAAACATAGATCCAAAAATCCTCAACAAAATATTAGCAAATTGCATCCATCAATGTATAAAAAATAATATATTACTACCAGTAGGGATTCATTCCAGGTATGCAAGGCTGGTTCGACATATGAAAATCATTCAATGTAATCGATTATAGAAACAGGCTAACCAAAGAAGAAAAATCATACAATTGTATCATTTGACGTAGAAAAGTTATTTGATGGAATCTAACACCCCTTCATGATAAAAACTCATCAAACCAAGAATAAAGGGGAACTTCCTCAGTTTGGTAAAGACCATCTACAAAAATCTCAAAACTAATATGTTAAAATGGTGAGACACTGGATTCTTTCCCCTTAAGACTGGGAACAAGACAAGGATATCTTCTTTTACCATTTCAATTTAAAATTGTACTGGGGCCAGGCATGGTGGCTGACACCTGTAATCACAGCACTTTGGGAGCCCAAGGCAGGCGGATCATTTGAGGTCAGGAGTTCATGACCAGCCTGGCTAACATGGTGAAAGCCTGCCTCTACCAAAAAATACAAAAATTATCTGGGCATGGTGGCATGCGCCTGTAGTTCCAGCTACTCGGGAGGCTGTGGTGGGAGAATTGCTTGAACCTGGGAGGTGGAGATTGCAGTGAGCCTAGATTGTGTCACTGCATTCTGGCCTGGATGACACAGTGAGAACCTGCCTCAGTCAATAAATAAAATTATACTGGAAGTCCTAGTTAGTGCAATAACATAAGAAGAGAAAGTAAAAGGTATACAAATTAGAAAGCAAGAAACAAAATTGTGTTTATTCATAGATGACACGATTGTCTATGTAGAAAATATCAAAGAATCAACACAAAAACTGGATCTGAAAAGCAATTATAGCAAGGTTGCAAGATATGAGATTAATAAACATAAATTAGTTGATACTGTGTCTATCAGTAATAAGCAATTGGACTTTCAAGTTTTAAAAAAACCAAACTCTTTACAATAGCATCCAAAAATGACATAATTGTATATCTAAAAAACTATGTATAAGATTTATATATGGAAAACCATAAGAAACTCATGAAAGAAATCAAACAAGATCCAAATAAATGGAGAGATATTCTGTGTTCATGATTGGATTGTTAAAATGTCAGTTCTTCCCAACTTGATCTATAGATTCAATGCAATCCCAGTTAAATTCCAGCAAGCTATTTTGTGAATGTCAACAAATTGACTTCAACATTTATATGGAGAGAAAAAAGAATTAGAATAGCAAACATACTGCTGAAGAAGAACAGTTAGAGAACTCACACTACCCAATTGCAAGGCCTACTGTGCAGCTACAATAATCGAGACATCGTTTTCAAGAAAAGACAGATATAGAACAGAATAGAGAACCCAGAAACAGATCGATACAAATATGGTCAACTAATCTTTGACAAAGGAATAAAGGCAGTTCGGTGGAGAAATAATAGTCTTTGTCTTTTCAACAAATGGTACTGGAATAATGGAAGTTCACATGTACAAAAAATGACACAGATCTTACATTTTTGAATAGTTGGCTTTGAGCTCTGGTTTTTTAGGTTGAAATTTTAATTAGCTTATATTTGATATAAAATTAAAATTCATATTTGCAAATATAATTTATATATATAAGAATTACTTTAAGTACACAGTAAAATTTGTTGGATAAATACAATTGAAACTGCATTCTTGCTGTGTCTTCTCAGGGCCTTTTCCTTTGTGCCTGAGTATCCCTGATATCTTTTCTTTTTGTAAGGACACCAGTCCCAATGTATCAGAGCCCATCCTTTTGATCTCTTTAACCTTATTTACCTCTTTAAAAGTCCCATCTCTCCAAATATAGTCACATTGGGGATTTGAGCTTCAGTATATGAATTTGTGTGTGTCTGTGAGAGGGGGAAATTCAGTCCATAAATAAACAGTAAGCTGAGATTTGTCTACTCTGGACTCCCTGTCACACAATAAGTACTTAGCAAATATTTGTAGAATGAATCAGGTTGTGACTGGGCAACTCATTTATCATTGTGCTGCCATATTTTTTAAATTCTCATAAACCTTAGTCAATTAAATAAAATTTTCATTTTTTAAGAGTTGGTAATGATGCCTGAGTAACTTCACAAATGAGTTAAAATCAATAAACCTACTTTTGACATGAGTCCTAGAGGGTCAGTCAGATCAAGCCACAGTGCAAGACCCTAGTGTAGTTCCTTTCCTTTACCAAAGTGTTATGCTGGAACAACTTTGTAGTGAAGGTTTAAAACTAAATATTGAAGATGAGGTGGTTGTGCAAACTTTCTGGATGATGTGTGTAAAGAGGCACAGAAGGCAAACATCTTGCTTCCTTCTTACAAAGAAAGAAACAAAAATGGTGAAGTAACTTGCCTAAGATCTCATGTAAGTGAATATCAGAACTGGGATTATAATTCAGTGTTGTGTCACTCCAGGGTGCTGACTTTTTTTTTTTGGTTTGTTTCTTTCTTTTTTTGATTCGCTTCTTGTTTAAACCATTTAGCTAGTGAATGTGGAGATTCAAGGAGAAAAGGCTTTTCCTTCTGACACTGAAGTAATTAAACTCTCTTGAGAAAATCTATTCAGGTACACTTGATAAATTGATTAAGGATGAAGTCCAATAGTAACATTGTTTATATTTGTGAAATCTACCATACTTGTCAGTTTCTAGTTTACAGGTTATATAAGCATATCACTTATATCCAAAATACAATATTTGCCAGTATACCAGCACAGCCTCTTTGGAATCTTGAACTACAGATACACTGAGTTGATACTGAAAATCAAGTCATTTGCCCAAATGGAAGGATTTAGGGATAAATTCAGCCATCAGTGACATGCTCAGATCAAAGGATCTGAAATAACCACTATGTTTTAAAACTAAAAATAAAGCAGTTTGAATAACACTTGGCATTTTCAGTTAACCTAGTCAATGCTAGCTAATAATTTTCATAATTCTTGAGTAAAGTGAGTTTTTTCTTTATTTTACATGTACAACTGGAATCCTGAAAGGTTAATAGATTATCTTTTACCTAAGTATTATAGTAGGTAAGGTAGTGTTGATGGTCTTTTACTGAATCTACAAATTTTTTTCTTCAACAGAACATAATTTCTTTTGTTTAGCAGCTTTATTGAGGCATAACTAACAAACAATAAACTGCACATACATATAACATACAATTTGATGTTTTAACATATGTGTATTCTTATTAAGGCTATCACCACAATCAAGCTAATAAATCCACTACCCCTAAAAGTTTTCTTGGATCCTTTTGAAATTCCTTCTTCCCAGGTAACCGCTGATCTTTTTGCTGTCACTACCCATTAACTTGCATTTTCTAGGATTTTATATAAATGGAAACACGGAATGCAATCTTTAAAAAAATCTCTTTTCTTTCAGTCAGAATACTTATTTTGAGACTCATCAATGCTGTTGAATGTATCAATAGTTCACTCCCTTTTATTGTGGAGTAGTATTCCATTGTATGATTATATCACAGTTTCTTTATCTATTCACTTGAGGATGGGCATTTGGGCTGTTTCCAGTTTTTTGCTATTACAAAAAAAAAAAAACACGCAGCTATGGATATTTCTGTACAAGACTGTATATGGACATATTTATTTTCCTGTTAGTTAAAAACCTAGGAGTGGAATGGCTGGAACATATTGTAGGCGCATGTGTAAAATTTTAGAAATTTTACAAATTGTGTAACTATTTCCTAAAGGGATTGTACCATTATACATTCACACCAACAGTGTATGAGAGTTTCAATTGCTTCATTTCCTTGCCATCGCTGGGTGTGGTCAGTTTTCTAAATTTTAGCCACTCTAGTTGGTTTGACTTCATGCATCATTGTGGTTGTCATTTGCATTTCCTCAAAGACTAATGATGTTGAGCATCTTTAATGTGCTTGTTTATCAATTGTCTGTCTTTGGTGAGGTGTCTATTTGAATGTTTTGTTTTTTTTTTTTATTGGCTTTATGTTTTCTTCTTATTGAATTTTAAAATTTGTTCTTTGTGAAATATGTAATTTATAAATATTTTCTCCTAGTTTTTGGCTTGTCTTCTTATTCTCTTATCAAAATTAAAAACTTCTGCTCTTCAAAAGTCTGTTGAGTTTCAAATTATCAATTTTTTTCTTTTATGGGTTGTTCATTTGGTGTTGCATCTAAGAAATCTTTGCCTAACCTAGGATCAGAAGGAGTCTCTAATAGAAGTTTTATAATTTTAAGTTTTACATTTAGGTCTATGTTTCATTTTGAGTTAGTTTTTATATACAATTTAAAGTATGGGTCAATATTTATATTTTTGCATGTGGATATGCAATTGTTCCAGCACCACTTATAGAAAAGTTTATTATTACTTCCATTACTTACCTTTGTACTTCTAGCAAAAATCAATTGTTTGTATATCTGTGGATCTATTTATGAACTCTCTATTTTACTCTAGTGATCTATGTCTATCTTCATGTCAATGCCACACTGTATTGATAACTGTAGCTCTATAATAAGTTGCGAAATCAAGGTATGAACGCCCTCCAGTGTTGTTCTTTTTCCAAAGTTACCTCAGCTATTCCAGGTCTTTTGCATTTCCATATGAATTTTAGAATTAAATTATCAATTTTTCAGAAAAATTTACTTTTGACTATTAAAAAATTGAATTTTGATTGAGATTGTGTCAAATCTTTATAGATCAGTTTGGAGAGAATTGGCATCTTAGCAAAACTGAGTCTTCTGAGGTTGCTCATAAATCTACCTTACTGGACACAATGAGAAAGAATGTCACTGCCAGGGCTGTGCAGCTCCACCCTTAGTAGTTCACATGTGGCATCTGATGTTCCCACTGAGCAAAATGTCAGTGTCAAGTCATACCATAAATTAATCACAAATTAGCTTTGCCTTCTAAAAAATAAAAATAAATAGGAGATTAAGTTATAATATTTTCTTCCTGTTCCCCAATGCATCATTTGTTCCTTACTTAGGAGACCACTGATAAAATGCCTTTCTACTTCTAAGATGCTAGAATAGAAAAAAACATATTGTTTCCTGCTCATTACAATGATTAAAATTACCTTGTATTTTGTGATGACTGCTTTTGATTTCCAAGGCAGCAGCCACCATGTCTCACCTCATGCATGCCCTGCATGACTTGAGGGAAAGAAGAGATCATAGACAACATCTGGCTGTCTAGTAAGTAGAGCTTAACAGGGTCAGAAACAAGATGCAGCTATTATTTCTTTAGCTATAGTGCTCTGATTGTTATTTGTTGATGAAAGCTGTGGGAAGAAATGGCTATGCATATAAACAGGAGAAATTTAGTTATAATTTATGCTTCTTTAGAAAATGCCAGTAGTAAACATCATTTCCGAAGCATTCAAACCACCTATGACTAATCCCAGGATGACCAATGTTCCCCTTGTGAGGTGGTAATCAAGTGTGTTGAAGACATTCCCCCTAATTTTGAGCATTTTAAAGCAATATGATGCCATGATTCAGATTTTCCTATTGCAGGTGTCCACAATGTTTCCAAATTTATGATATTTTGGAGCCTATGCATTTTTCCCTATGGGCTCATGACCCACACTGAGTAGAATGAGCAACGTGGTTGCTAGGCGATTCTTACCCTCATCCCTGGAGGGATCTCTTTCTCAATTGCCATGCAGCTATTCCAAACCTTTACATTCATTAACATCCAATAAATACTGATGGAAGCCTTCTCCATAACAGAAACTGTACTCACACTTTCTACCTATGTTTTCTTCATTTTTAGCAGATAAATCAAGTTTTTAACTTTTCAACTACACCTTTTCCTTCTCCTTCCAAATGTGCCCATTGCCTCACATCTTTTTACTGCTATCCTTTCTATCTCTCAAGAAGATACATCCTTCTCAAATATATCCTCACCCCTATTCTCATTCTGGCTGATCTCCTGTGTCTCTAGAAACTTTGTTCAGATATTCTGCTTCCTCTTATTTTCAGTCTTTTCAACTGGACCCATCTTTCCAGATTGCAAATCTGATAATATCTCCCTGCCTGCCTCCCCACTCCCACACACTAAACCCTGCAGTGGTCACTAGTACTCTTGGAATATACTGAGAAAAAACTCTTCCATTTGTCCTCCAAAGCCCTACACGGTCTGCTTATGTCTGCCTCTCCATTCTTACATTCTTTTTACATTGCATTACGTCTTACAGAGTCTCACTTTGTTGCCCAGGCCAGAGTGCAGTGGCATGATCTCAGGCTCATTGTGACCTCCATCTCTGGGGTTCAAGAGATTTCTCGTGCCTCACCTCCTGAGTAGCTGGGATTACAGGTGTGTCCAACCATGCCCAGCTAATTTTTGTACTTTTTTTTTTTTTTTTTTTTTTTACTAGAGACAGGGTTCTGCCATGTTGGCCAGGCTGGTTTCACACTCCTGGGCTCAAGTGATCTATCTGCTTCAACCTCCCAAAGTGCTGGAATTACAGGTGTGACCTGCCATGCCCAGCCTCCATTCTTACTTTCACTCATTCCTCCTCTTTCTGTTCTACACATACTGGGTTTTCAGTACCTGAAATGCATCTTGGGCTTTCTCCTATCATAGGGCCTTGTACAAGCTCTTTTCCTCGTTACTTAAGTCCCACTCATCTTTGCTGTCTTACTTAAGCACAATTTCTTTAGGGAAACGTTCCTTGACAAGTTCCAATTCTGCCAATTCTTTCCCTGTACACTCCCATGGCTTGATTTATGTCTTTGCCTTAATTGACATATTCTATTTAGTGCATATGATTATTTGATTAATGTCTGTCTCCCTCACTAAGGTATGAGGTTCATGAAGGCAGAGGCTTTTCTTGTTGTGCTCACCATTTAATAGCAGAAGGTGGGCTGGGCATGGTGGCTCACACCAGTAATTCCAGCACTTTGGGAGGCTGAGGCAGGAGGATTGCTTGAGGTCAGGAGTTCAAGACCAGCCAAAAACCCATCTCTACCAAAAATACGAAAATTAGCTTTGTGTAGTGGTACATGCCTGTAATGCCAGCTACTCAGGAGGCTGAGGCACATTTTTTTCTTTCATTTTTTTCTCTTATTACTCTTCTTTCTCCTTTCTTTGTTTTACTATCTTTTCTCTTTTTATCACTTTATTTTAGCTAATATTTGTTGGACAAATGAATGAAATGCTAGTTTTCCTGAGGGTTTTCTGGTTTTTGACTATTTTTCTCTTTTTCATCTCTCTGCTTTTCCTTGGTGATCTTACCCAACAGCATGGCTTCACCATCATCCGTATGTTGGTGTCCATAATACCCCATGATGTCCGGACCTGTGTTTTCAAAAGATTATCTTCATGGAGTTGTCCTCTAGTAACTTAAACTCAACCCAACTCAAACCAAAGTGGTTATCTTCCTTAAATATTTTTCTTCTGATTAATCCTACCCTTTTAAAGTTTGCCACTACCCATCTCAGATGGCTCAAGCCCAAAACCTAAGGTCATTTTTCTTCCTCTTCCACAAATACTAAATTCTGTTGATGCAAATGGAATGTCCCTTTCCAGAATCCCCACTTATATGCCCCTAAGTACTATTGCCTAGTTCTGTTCTTCTCAAACTTTTCTAGAAGGAGAACTCTTTTTTTTTTTTTTTTTTTGACACGGAGTCTCACTCTGTCACCCAGGCTGGAGTGCAATGGTGCGATCTCGGCTCACTGCAACCTTTGCCTCCCAGGTTCAAGCGATTCTCCTGCGTCAGCCTCCTGAGTAGCTGGGATTACAGGTGCGTGCCACCGCACCCAGCTAATTTTTGTATTTTTAGTAGAGATGGGGTTTCAACATCTTGGCCAGGCTGGTCTTGAACCCCTGACCTAGTGATCCACCCGCCTCGGCCTCCCGAAGTGCTGGGATTACAGACGTGAGCCACCGCGCCTGGCCTGAGAACTCTTTTATGAAAGAGGATATGAAAGAATTATTACATGAGGTGGATGGAAGGGAGCTGCTCTAGTTGAAGGTGGGAGAAGGGATCTGAGAGCAACTCCTTGCCCAGTGACACAGTACTAGAAGTTGCTATAGTTTGAAAGCCTCTAGGCCAGGTGCAGTGGCTCATACCTGTAATCCCAGCACTTTGAGAGGCAGGCAGATCAGCTGAGGTCAGGATTTCAAGAACAGCCTAGCCAACATAATGAAACCTTCGTCTCTACTAAAAATACAACAAATTAGCAAGGCGTGGTGGTGGGTGCCTGTAATCTCAGCTACTCAAGAGGCTGAGGCAGGAGAATCACTTGAACCTGGGAGGTGGAGGTTGTACTGAGCCAAGATCCTGCCATTGCACTCCAGCCTGGGCAATAAGAGCAAAACTCTATCTCAAAAAAAAAAAGGAAAAAAGAAAGCCACTAGCCCATGTTACTGCAACAGCCTTTAAGAAAACTGCTTTTAATTTTATTCACATGTAAAACATAGAAATAATAGAGATTTAGGAAATATCTACTATGGGCTAGGCATTGTAGCAGGTACTGTGAATATAATGGTGATAGAGATCAATATAGCCCCTGCTCTCAAAGAGGTTATATCTAACAAGGGTGGCAGAGAGAAAAAAAAAAAAGCAATTATAACCAAGTGAAGTGAGTGCTATGATGGGGGAGGTAAAGAGTTGTGGGCTATGTAGGAGAAGACCTAATACAATGCAGGGACAGGTTGGGGGTGCACCAAGGATGGCTTCCTACAGGAAGAGATTGTTAGGCTAGGACCCAAAAGATGAGTTGGAGTTCAGCAGGTGAAGAGAAGACTGTTCCAGGCAGAGGAAAGAGCACTGTTGGTTGTTCCAACGCAGCTAGCTCAGCTACTGCAGGCAGAGGAGCGGGAGGGGAGAGTGAGCATTCGTGTCAGGGCTCATCTTTAGCTTAAAAAGAACCAGGGAACTCTGGAGAGTCTAGTTCAGAATATAATGCTTTCTGCATCCCTTTCCTGCCTTGTCCTGCCTCATTTCTTCTTCTTTCGGCTTTGGTACTCATTGGGATTAGTTCCTTACTTCCAAGCTTGAAGCCAATAATTTGATCTGAAGCAGATGACTTTCAGCAAACCACCAGGAGCCTCTCCGCTCCCCATCTCCATGTGACAACCCCAAATAATTCAGAGCTGTGCAAGCCTTGAAATCACCTAGCCCCACCCACAGACCTCATAACTCTTAAAAAATTCTTCCTCAAACAGAGGAATTTCATAGCCTTGTTTGATCTTTTTATATTGCCGTTTTCAGGATGTAACTTTTCTCTTTTTCTCTCAAGCCTGGGCTCTAGGCAGTTATCCAAGAGAGGAGAGGTCTGGAGACCTCAGCCTGTCTCAGGGCACACATCAAGGCAGAGATGAAAATATACGTGAATAGTCTGGAATATCTTTATGAACACTGCTCAGATGACTTTGCTGAAATCTTTCTCTTAGATCAGAACTCAATGGTTTTAACAACACAGTTTGATAAAAACATTTTCTTTAGCAGTCATGTTACAGTAATTAAGGTATAACCTTGGGAACTCTATACATGATTTAATTTCTCTTTGAACCAATTTTTCCTAGTTTCATAGACATATCCTGGGTTTCTTTCCAGGTGCAAGAGGAGTTTTAAGAATGATGGTCATATGGATTTTCTGCTTAGCAGAATTCTCTATATTTTGAGTATCTTTACTCAAAGGTTAGTATTAGACACAAAGTGAAATAAAATTAAAATGAAAATCATAATATAATAGGCCTGCATGTTCTTATCTGAAATGTTTGTGGACAGACATATTTAATAATTCAAAATATTTGAGATATTAGAAGGATAATATGGTCCCTATATTACATAATATTATAGATGGGGTCTGGAGTGTGATCCAGCATAATGTGTCTGATATGGAATATCTGAATATCCACACTGCATAGCATAGCCTCATGTTAGTTCACCAAAAGAACTTTGGCGCCACACTTAACAAAAATACCTTGGTTTCCAGGGCATTTTGGATTTTGGAATTGCTGAAAAGTAATTGTACACCTGTTTTGTCTTGCTTCACTGAAAGAGCTGCTGTATCAAGTGTGTTTAGTCAGAAACATGTTATTTCATCATAAAATGTTATTTTATAGCCTTGCCTAACAGCATTGGGGAATCTTTGTCGTCCCCTTTTTTTGGCACATGTCTATTTGCAAGATCGTTTTTGGTGATAAATAAAGTAATTCCTGTGTTGGATGTTGAATATACTATCCTCTAATTTGAGTCATTATCTTTCCATCCATCAGCTGCTGTTTGCTGAGCTGATGGGCTTTCCAATATTTATTTCTTTTACTATAAATTGCAGGGGTTTCTCTTTCCAGATGATCTGTTGGACACAGACACAGTTTTTTATGTCTCTATTACTTGTTTTGAGAACCTTTTCCTAAGTTAGTTGTTTAGTTGACTGTGTTAGTATCTCAGATTTATTTGTCTAGAAACCATGCTACCTGGAGGCATAGAAAGAGTAAAGTACTTGGAATATCCAGAATTCCTGGATTTGCATTTCATTTCTGCATCTTTCTAGCTATTGTGATGATGGCTCACAATTCATTGAACTTGTCTGAGCCTTAATTTCTCAGCTTCAAAATGGGGATTCGTAATAATGGCTTTTGCTACATCTCAGACATAATGTGAAGTAAAATGAGAAGATGTTGGTGCAAACAAGAAGATACAGTGCAATTCACATTCAACGAAAGGGGACAGTCTAAATGCAAGGTCTATATGCACTTAGAGTGTATCTGTTGATAAATATTGGGCTACATGGCTTTATTCCTGCTCAGACCTGCATAGGGACAATTTATTGAGTGTCTTCTGTATCAGGAACCACAGGAGGCATCTTTGTTTAATCCTAGTAACACACCTTTGAGGTGTCTGCCATCATTCTGTATTTGAAAGAGGACAGAGACCTGACCAAGGTCACATCACTACTTAGTGCCTGAGGCAGATTGAAAATCAGATTTGTTTGATGGTAAAGTCAGTACTCCCTTTTAAATTTGCAAAGGCTATTGTGCATTGCTGAGTGTTTTCTGGTGGTTGTTTTGTGTTTTGAAAATTGAGAACAAGATGTGATTCATAACAAATTTGATAGTTCAACTTTCTTGTATGTAAATTCCAGACAGTATCAGTAAATCATGCACTTTGGATGCTCAGGGGAAATTAGTTATTATTTAATGCTTTGGACAATCGTTATTCATCCCCCTTTGTGGTAGAATTTATTCTCAACATCCTTATAAATAAACAAAATGTTTTACTAGCTAAAAAATTTACCAATCTATTCTTCCTTCACAAGGCATAGAGGAGAATAGTGGCATTATTATTATTATTTTTGTATCTTCTTGGTCTAATTGTTTGCTTGCCCTGAATGAGTTGTTAAACTGAGAAACCCAGGCAAGCTTCCCATAGCATTCTCCTTTCTTATCTCTAGTATTTGGTCCAGTCCATGATACTCTTCTAGCCATCTATGACTGCTTTTACTGAGACTGTGGCTGTCCTGGCCCAGAGTTGAGGAAGCCTGAGGGAGGGGTAGGCTGAGGATGGGAGACTCACTAGTAAGCACTCTGGAGTCTATCTGAATCTCTGGCAGTATCTGTCTGATATGATTTAGCTCTGTACCCTCACCCAAATCTCATCTCAAATTGTAATCCCCGTGTGTGGAGGAAGGGTTCTGTAATCCCCAAGTGTTAAGGGAGGGAGGTGACTGGATCATGGAGACAGTTTACCCAGGCTGTTCTCATGATAGTGAGTGAGTTTGCATGAGATCTGATGGTTTTATAAGGCAGCTTTCCCTTCTCTTGTTCACTCTCTCACCTGCATGTAAGATGTACCTGCTCCCACTTCCGCCATGATTGTAAGATTCCCAAGGCCTCCTCAGCCATGTAAACTGTGAGTCAATTAAATCTCTTTTCTTTATAAATTACTCAGTCTTTAGTATGTCTGTATAGCAGTGTGAAAATAATACACTGTCTATCTCTCTCTCTGTTATTTAAGATTAGAACAGGACTTGCTGTATGACAGAAACACAGCCCAAGGGGTGTTAGAAGGCCTGGAGCTTATGAAGATGTTCCCTGAACCCTCATTTTGTTCACTGGGGCTTCATTCCAGAGAATAAGAGCCTCTTTATGGGTGCAGACACTTCTGGCTGCAATTAGCCAATTGTTAATTTGTGTCTGAGTGTTGGTGGCCTTAGTTAGATAAAATATCTAAAAGGATGTAGTTTCAGTGAAAAGGACTTTAAGTGAGAATGACTTTGAGGAAAAGAGAAAAGTAAGATTCCAGCTTTCCTTCTGGGTGCTGACTGTGGGGAGTAGGGAAGTAGGATGTGAGATAATAAGAGTTTTATTGTTAAATGTTGCATTCGTTTAGAGGCCCCCACTACTTTAGATTTCCTTAATATCTTTCTTTCTTTATAATTAATTTAAAAAATTACTGATCACCTTATATGTGTCCAGGCATTCTATGCCTTGGATCAAACTCTAGTGATTAACATATACATAATCCTTGCTCTCATGGAACTCACAGTCTAGTGGGGAACTACACAAAAAACTGTAACATTGTAACCAATGTTTATGGTTTATGGTGTTATGAGAGTTGAGGTTGTTAGGGAAGACTTTTTTTTGTGTGATGGCTTCATCATTATTGGGGTTGCTATATCCCATTTTTTTTGTGTGGCTATTAGGAACTTTAGATACTTTTATTAGGTCTTAAAAGGAATATTCTGGTAATTAATCATATAGATTGTAGATGGGTTGCTGGATTGCTTTAGTTAGCTAAAATATCTAAAAGGATTTAGTCTCAGTGAAAAGTGATTTAAAAGTGATTTTTAAATAGATATGTATACACACGTACACAGAAGCACACATACATATATATATATATATATATATATATCTGTGCATATGTTACATATATATGGGTATGTGTGTGATTAAGCAATGTAAAGTGATTGTAAAGAATTTGGAATATCATGAAAACTATAAAAAATTAAACTTCTCTAGAAATAATAAATGTTAATGTCTACCCACCTATCTACCTACCTATGTATATCGTCTTTCTTTTTTGAAAGAAAGAAAAAGAGAGAAAAGAAGAAAGAAAGAAAGAGTGAAAGAAAGGAAAAAAAAGACTGAAAGAGAGAAAGAAAGAGGAAGAGAAAGAGGGAGAGAGAACGGGATTCTTGTTCTATTGCCCAGGCTAGAATGCAGTCTAAAAATGGGTATTAAAAACCTCTTTTATGCCAATAATTGTGCTTAACAATGGAGACAGGACGGAATAAGGGATGAAAATAACAAACAAGCAGCCAACCAATATTTTATTTAAACCTGTGAAACGCTATGCAATTGCTGAGGAGTGATTTACTTCCAATTATGTGGTCACTTTTAAAATAGGTATAATGTGATACTGAGAAAAATGTATGTTTTGTGGATTTGGGGTGGAGAGTTCTGTAAATATTTGTTAAGTTTACTTGTTCCAAGTCTGAGTTCAAGTCCTGGATATCCTTGTTAATTTTCTATCCCGTTGATCTGTCTAATACTGACAGTGTAATGGTAAAGTCTCCCACTACTCTACCACCTATCACTGTGTGGTGTGCCAAACTCTTTGGAGTCCTCTGAGCCTCAGTTTCCTCATCTATACAACTGAGACATGAACAGCATCTTCCTTATATAAAAATTGATGTGAAGATTAAATGCAAGTCAGCCCCTAGCACTGCATAAATAAAAGCTGCTCTTCCAGACTCTGGACTGATTGAAAAGTAGTGACATTTTCTTTCTCTAACTTATAAGGATGCAGACATTAAAATGAGTGTAATGTTCATCGAAGCAATTGCCGTAAGAAAATCTCTAGGCAGCATTTTTTCCTAAAGCTTCTTTTCCTTAACACGTTTCTAGCACTTCTTCTCTAGAACTGCCTTTAGTATGAGTATCTTTGGTGATCTCTCTCCTTAGGGGATGCATTGAGACCAGAGTAACCATTCAGAGCCAAGGGAGGTATTGGGAAGAGAAGCATCCTGTTGGTCAAATGCAAGGGGCAAGTGTGAAGTCCCAATCTGGTTCTAACGCCTGTCTCCATCTCTACCACTGCCACCCACAGCTCCCTGATTCTACACACTCAAGCCTCACCCCACCCCTGGCCCAGCAGAGCTTTTCCTGTTCCTAGGGCTCCTCGAGGGCTGCTGTTCCTGAATGAAATGTCACAGCCTTCTCTTCCTGATCCATCCAGAGATATTCTATTTATCTAGCAAACTCCAGCCCACATGTCAACCCTTCTGTGAAGCTTCTCCTGTCCATGAGCCACACTAGCACAGTGGTTAAAGACACAGACGTGAAAGTCCAATGACAAGGGCTGAGGAGAAGCAGCAGAGCCAAGTGGCCATGTGCATGGCCCAGAGAGCCACACTGCTGGGGTCTGAATCATCCTCTACTACATGGTCACCAGCTTTGTGACTTTCGACCAGTTACTTCGTGTCCCCAAGGCTCATTTCTGTCAGTGATGAAATAGAATAGAGCAGGAGCTACTTCAAAGGTCTACTTTGGAGTTTATATAAAGCACCTAGAACAATACCCAGCAAACATTTGTTTAATAAAGACCTAAAATCATCTCTTAGCTGGGTGACCTTGAGTGAGCCATCTAACTTTTTTGGCATCACACTTTTTTGACTTTAAAATTTAAAAGAAAAATAATACCTACTTTGTAGGATTGCTGAGGATCAAATAATGTATGTAATTTGAGCAGTACATAATTATGTAGAGCTTTGCATATGGTAGGATTTCAACAAAGTTTTAGTGTTTTTGTTTTTGTTTTGAGATGGAGTCTTGCTCTGTCGCCAGGCTGGAGTTCACTGGCGCAATCATGACTCACTGCAACCTCCGCCTCCTGGGTTCAAGTGATTCTTCCGTCTCAACCTCCTGAGTAGCTGGGACCACAGGCGCGTACCACCATGCCCGGCTAATTGTTGTATTTTTAGTAGAGATGGGGTTTCACCATGTTGGCCAGGATGGTCTCGGTATCTTGACCTCGTGATCCGCCCACCTTGGCCTCCCAAAGTGCTGGGATTACAGGCGTGAGCCACCGTGCCCGGCCAGTTTTAGTTTTTTAAAAAAGTTTGCTGCTTCTGAATTCAGTAACACCTTATTTATATCTCTATTATAGTACATATCAAATTATATTATAAAAGCCCAGACTGGGGACTTCTTGAGAACAGGAACTTGTCATTATCCTTCTGATGGAGGGAAAGCCAACTCAGCTGGCAACTAGGATGTGAGGGGGATCTGAAAAATCAAACCGAAACCATAACTTGCAAAATAGATTATGACTTACGACACTGAAAAACTGTTTAAGCCATGACATGCAAAGCAAACTAAACTCAGACTCTATACCTGCTCACTCAGACACATGCTGCATTCAGCCATCCTTGCACTGCTGTAAAAAAACACCTGAGCCTGGGTAATTTATAAGGGAAGAGATTGAATTTGTTTATGGTTCTACAGGCTGTACAGAAAGCACAGTGGCATATGCTTCCTAGGAGGTCTCAGGAAGCTTCCAATCATGGTGGAAGGCAAAGGGGGAGCAGGCATATCACATGGTGAAAACAGAAGCAAGAAAAGGAGGAGGGGCCACACACTTATACAACCAGATCTCGTGTGAACTCAGAGTAAGAATTCACTCATCAGCAAGAGGATGGCCAAAGCCATTCATGAGGGATCCACCCCCATGGTCCAAACACCTCCCACCAGGCCTCACCTCCAACACTGGGGCTTACATTTTCCAAACATGAGATTTGGGTGGGGACAAGTATCCAAACTACATCACATATGTTCTAAATAAGGCCACAGACAAACTGATATACCTATAACGCCACACAGTCACCTGTCCTCAAGATAAGAGCACTGATTGCTCCAGCAACTTCCTGGTTTATGAGTTCTGACCAATCTCTTCCAACAGCATCCTATGACTAACTTCAGCCCTGAAAACTCTATGGATATTCTTCCCAAGCTTCCACCTGTTGAAAGGCCCCACACCTCTCCACAGTGTGACTGTCTCTTACTGCAGCACAAGGTAACAAACCTAAGCTTGCTTGCCTCTGGTGTGTTCCTGGCAGTCTGCTTGGTGGGCTTTCACACATTCTGGCATACCAAGGGCTTGACATGGTGCCTGGCACTATGCAGGCATTCAGTAAATTGTGTCTTGAACAAAAGGATGGAGTAATAAGACTGTTTTCGCAACTTACGTGTTCTGAAGAGAATTCTAAATAGACAGTTTCAAAAACATTAGGAGTCACTTCTAACAGCCTTGAGAGGACTATGTATATAATTTTCCAAGCTGCAGACCTTAATGAGCTATCATCAACTGAAGCTATGTAATCAAGAATGCTGATGAAAAGCCAGTCCTGTTGCTGGGCACTTCTACACATCAAGTACAATTCCTGGCCTACAGGAAATTACAAACTAATCAAGGACACAAGGTGAATAAGCAAGTGGACATGATCTGGGTTCCTATAGCATCAAGCATTAGATCTTGCCCATAGCAGTTGCTCACAGAAAAATGTCTTCATTGGTGACTGACAGGAATTTTACTCTGTAAGTAACAACTGGCTGAGAGTTTTTAAGCAGAGGAAGATCCTGCTAAACATGATCTAGGTCTAAGAAGCCTACTGTGGCAAGAGGAAGGGAACACTATGAGCAGGCAGGCTTGTTGGAGGTCGTCTTGGTAAGTCAGGACAGAAAGAAGGTCCTTGCGATGAAACTTACAGTGGAAAAGGAAATGGATCTATCTTTCAGAGTTAGCAGAGACAACCATGGCAACTAACTGACCTCCAGGGACTATGGCAGGCAACAGAGTTGAAGATGCATCAATGTTACAACCCAGTGATTTGGAAAATAATCCCTACACAGACAAGAATAGCTGCAAAGGACAGAGATTATCTTTACGTCAGTGCTAATCCCCATTATCACTGGCTTCAGGTTCTTAACTTAGGTTAAAGCACAAGCTAGCGTGGCATTGCATTCACCATACTGCCAGCTCGAACACTTTGCACAGGTCAGATCAATAAGAGCAAGATAGGCCTCAGTATCTGCTTAGAGTCACTAACTATGAGCAGCTCATGGATTCCAGCTACTCAAAGTCATGACACTCCTTTCACAAGGCATGATAGACAAATCTGGCTTTTTAAGCTTTGCTCAACATTTCAATTAAGCTCATTTAAGCTCTGAGAGTCAAAGACTCTCAAACTTTATTTAAGCCAATTAGCCACTGAAGTGAATAGCTTATGACCACTTTTTGACGTTTTAACATTTTGTGATATAAAGAGAGCAGCCAATATAACTGAGGACAAAGCTAGGCCAGACATTGTTCCAGGCTAGGGAACAAAGGAAACAGAGTGTAAATGAATGAACAATGTAAATACATAAATAAAATTTTTAAAGAGCATGCTTCTATTTATTTTTTTCTGGGGCCTTTCAGATGAAGGTGGCTTTGCCCAAGAATCCATCACAAATAGGGGAAGAAAAGGGTTAAATAAGACAAAAACAGTACAGCAGATAGGAGGCTGAGAAGCTTTCACCGTATCATGTTTAAAGACTTGATGCCAAGTACTTCAGAGAGGTAGTCCACCGGGAAAAGGAAAATCAAACACGAATGTCTTTTCTCAGGAATGTAATCTTCTGGGCATATCATTTTATTGCTCACTAAAAACTCCCTGCTAAAGAAAACATTTTCAGGTCGCTCACTGAAACTGCCGCAACTGGTCTATTTTCAGCTCTGTTTCTCTGAGCCTCACAGCAGAAGTTCTTAAATGATCCTGGGACCAGGTCTGGTTAAAGTTGCCAAGGGCATTTAAGATCATTTTGTTGCCTTGCTTTTGTTTTCCAATCATCTACAACTGGGGGTGTGAGAGGCTACAGTGGATGTTTTTCCCAGAAATTGGCCTTTCTACCACTGGGTCATCTGAGTCTATTTTCATTAAATAATTTATGCACAAATAATCAACGAACAACTGGAAATGATTATTTAGTAATTATATTTAGCTCCAACAGAAATAACTCATTAAGACAATAAGAGCATTCAGGTAATGACAGCCATTTTTAACTGTGAAAATGCCATTTGGGGCAACCAATAACAGCTGTGCCATCCCTCCAGGCCCCTTGAGGTCAAATGCAGACTCCACATTCTTTTTCTTTTTTTTCTTTTTTGAGATGGAGTCTCGCTCTGTTGCCCAGGCTGGAGGTCAGTGGCATGATCTCGGCTCACTGCAGTCTCCACCTCCCAGGTTCAAGCAATTCTCCTACCTCAGCCTCCTGAGTAGCTGGGATTACAGGCGTATGCCACCATGCCCAGCTAATTTTTGTATTTTTAGTAGAAACAAGGGTCTCACCATGTTGGCCAGGCCAGGCTCCACATTCTTAAAGGTCAACACCTTTCTCTCCACATAGTGAGGCTAAGAAAACTCAGAGAAGCAGGGTCTTTATGCACTAAAACTTAAGAACAGGCTAAGAGAGTAGCTAGTCATTTTAAAACAAAACTCTTTTTTTAAAAAATGGATTGATTACTCGTTAATTTAATGCATCTACTTTTCATTTCCTGCAAACCTAATGTTACAAGAAATAATTTGGGAGGCTTAATTGCAATGGGTCATTTTGCCGGTATTGCCTGTCTCTCCCCACCCCACACTTCTTCCAGCCATACTCCACCTCTCGCTGTCCCAATGTCATCTACACTGCCATGGCCCTGGCTACTGTTGGGTTTGACGAAGGGGAGGAATGTGATCGGGTGCTGTTTTTCCTACTCTCTTCACTTCACTGCAGTGTCCCACAATGGGCATGTCTGTTCACAGCTCCGGCTTCTGCTCAGTGGTCCTTCCACCATGATTACAACCCTCACGAGACTCCATGATTTGCTCCTCTTGTTTCTGTGGCCCAAGGATAGTGATGGCTTCCAACTGCTGCTGGGTTTTGGGAGCCAGATAACCCTCTGTTTATCGCTATAATCCTCCCGAGGAGTCTGCAATAGTCCCTTTATTAGACTCTTTTCATTCAAACCTGTGGAGGAAAATTCCGTTTCCAGCCAAGACCCCAAGGTAACCACTTTTTAAAATAAAGATAAAGGTGTCCCTTTCCTGGCTGAAAATGATGCGCAAACACAAAAGACCCATACCTATGAAAAATATGCATGAGTAAAATGAACTTCCACTAGCCTTCTCTTTTAGCAAACTTAATGTATTTAATGTCAAACTTAATGGCAAAAAATGCAAAGTATAGCTAATATTCCTCTTTTCTAACTTCTACTCCTGGTTTGAAATGACGGGAAAAAAATCATACCCACTCACACTCACCATAAAAAAAAAAAAAGCCCAAGAAAGTCCAGTTCTAAAGAGTAGTGATTCCACATAAGTCCCATGGATTCTTGAATAATATGAGCTCTTTAGAAGTCATTATACAAAAAAGATACTTGCACACATATGTTTATAGCAGCACAATTTGCAATTGCAAAAATATGGAACCAGCCCAAATGCCCACAAGGCAATTGAGTGGATAAAGAAATTGTGGTATATATATACTATGGAATACTACTTAGCCACTAAAAAGGAATGAAATAATGGCATTCGCAGCAACCCGGATGGAATTGGAGACGATTATTCCAAGTAAAGTAACTCAGAAATGGAAAACCAAACATCATACGGTCTCACGCATAAGTGAGAGCTAAGCTATAAGGATGCAAAGTATAAGAATGATACAATGAACTTTGGGGACTCGGGGGAAAGGGTGGGAGGGGGTGAGGAATAAAAGACTACACACTGGATACAGTGTATACTGTTTGGGTGATGGGTGCACCAAAATCTCAGAAATCACCATCAAAGAACTTATTCATGTAACCAAACGCTACCTGTTCCCCAAAAACCTATTGAAATAAAATAAACGCAGCTATATATATGGAAAATTTTAAAAATAAAAAGTAGACTATTATTCCCTAAAAACAAAATAATAATACGAGCTCTTTTCCATTCAAGAGAATTCCATTCCAATTCC
Organism: Cacajao melanocephalus; assembly: GCA_963573385.1. Classification (NCBI taxonomy): domain Eukaryota; kingdom Metazoa; phylum Chordata; class Mammalia; order Primates; family Pitheciidae; genus Cacajao; species Cacajao melanocephalus. Next base: position 62,704 of record CAUYLG010023873.1, read on the forward strand.
TTTGCAATTACAAAAAAAAATTGAAAAACATTTTCTGAATCTTTTTCTTTAGTTCTGCATTTAGTTCAGAATTTGATTCACTATACTGCAGAAAGGGTAATCATCTGTCCTTCCAAAAACTGGAGAGTTAATAAAATAGAAAAAAAGAAAAGCACTGTTTTATCCAAACCTTACAAGGTAGTATATGTCACTCTCAAAATCCATCATCAATTCTAAGACTATATCTCAGAGGGCACCTCTTTTCTTCAGTTTGGATATTTATGAAGCTGGAAGCTACGGTTTTTCGTCATATCATAAACCCACTAAAAAGATATTTATTGAATTTGCAACTGTATAGTTCCCAAGCCTACACGTAATGTTTTTATTGGATCTCTCTCTTTTTTAAAAAATTAAGCAGTGGACCCCCTAATAAGATAGTAGCTATAAATTAATAAACAGAGCACAGGTTTTAATCTAGGCACAATTAACTAGCCGGGCTATCTCTACTGCATTCTACTTTAAAACAATTCTGGTTCTTGTCGCTTCAACTCCTCCCTGGATCTAGTCTCCACACCAGTTCTTTGCCCTTCTCTCCCCTCTCTATGCACAGGAACACTCTGGCCCATTCCCTGCCCTCTGCTTCTTGTTGAGTTCCACCAACAGGAGGCACCAGTAGGAGATCTAAGCTAGAGGAGGTAAGTCCAGGGTCTGACCCTCTCCACTCCTTCGTACTTCAGAGCCCCGTGGTTCTGGCAGAGGCTGGTTCTCCAATGGCACGTCTCTGACTACTGCTTCCACTAAGTAGCCCCAACTCTTCTTCCCCCTTCCCAAAGTGAATCAAAGCTTTTCACTGTAAATAGTTCCTGGTTGCCTTAACAACCCTTATTTGTTCACTTATTTCTGTCTACACTTCTGTAAATAGTGCTGTGTTCCATTTGTTAACTTCTTTCCAGAGTGTGCCTTATGTGTCCTGCTGGATCCCCCAATGATATGGGCACGACTTGGGATGAAGAGCACAAAGCGCCGCTCAGGCCAGGGAAGGTCACCCTTCTCAGCACCTGTGAGGTGTGCCCTGGCTTTGGAAGAGCAATGGTGTTCACTTCTAGTGTCCAAGAACCACCTAGAGAGCTTATTAAAAATGCAGATTCAAGGAAAGACTAAAAAACTATCACAGATCCAAGGACACTACGGAGATACAAGGATTAAATGTAATGTCATAGCCTGGATTAAACAGAAAAAGGGCAGTAGTGGAAAAATTGGTGAAATCTGAATAGTCTGTAGCTTAGTTCGTATTATTATACCAATGTTAATTTGTTAATTTTGACAAGTTATTTTTGTTTATAAGAAGTTAACAGAAAAATCTGGGTGAAGTAAATATAGGAACTCTTCGTAGTATATATGCAACATTTTATTGCAACATTTGCAATATTTCTGTAAATATAAAATTATTCCAAAATAAAGTTTACTAAGGGGAAAAGAAGCAGATTCTCAGGTACCCTGAATCCAAATTTCATAGGTTGATACTTAAGTACGTGGCTTGAGGACTGAACCTTGAAAAGTACAGCTGTAAAGGATTTGGAAAATATTAGTTCTGGTAGGGCTAAGGATGGAAACAATTGTTTACTGATGCTAAATTACAGCATGATTACTTGACTAAAGAAAAATGCCAAATGAAGCTTTGTCAAGGTTCACCTTCTATTCCAGTTAATTAGAATGATTCATCCCTCAACCAGTTGCTGAATTTAGTTTCATGCATAGAAACACTTGTATGTAGGTGCAGGTAATTACAGAACCAAACAAAGAAAATGAGAGTAGAGTTCTTCTATTTCCGTCTCCCTCTGAGATTAAGGTTTGTTTGCAGTGCATGTCCACACCCTCCCCCAAACTTTGAGTTTCCAAGAAGGTAGGGCCAACCAAACAGACTGAGAGTGACTTTCCTCATCATTTTCATGGTGGGTGTTCTGTTTCTCTGAGTACACTTTGAGCTCCCCCAAGACAGGAGGTAGATTCTCAAAATCAGTGTCCTTCACCCAGTGCTTTTGGCAAATTGACAACATATGCTTCCTCGTCTGTGCCCATATTTTGGCCTATTTATTGTAGATGTAATTCTTCTGTTCCACATTTTCTATGCCTTTGGCATGGGTGAGAAGTGGGATAGGCAGAGGTGAAAATGTTGACATTATTATGACTTGTTTCTTAACAATGTTAACTGAGCACCTATTATGTGCCAGCCATTATTCTAGTCACTGAGGATCCAACGATAAATAAAAGAACCTCCATCTTCAAGGAGCTGAAAGTCAAATCAAGAACACAGACAAGCAAGTAGATGATTCCCAATCAGTGAGCTCTCCGTTCCCATCCTCATACTTGGCCCATCATGACTGAGCAACCCTTAGAGACAGGAACAGGTTCTAGTTCCAGGTCTGCTCCTAGTAAGAACTGATTGTAAAAGAGGCATGAACTCTAAAATAATTAACAATGTGCCACTCCAAAATATGCTGCTCTGGCATATTGTCTATTCTTAATTAAAGGCAGTTAGAAAAAAAAAAAGCAGCATGTGCAAGATCACTCCGACCTTCCTTCTGTTTCTTAAAAGTAGGAGATAAAATTTCCACGTGGAAAAATGTCCTCCCTGTACCAGAAGGAAAGCAATATTCTTAACATCAAGGAAAAGAAGTTGAGGCTGAAAGAAATCTGTACAAACAAACCTTGATAAACTCACCCTTATTTTCCTAGCAGTTTCTTTACCCAATTAACTACCCTAGACCAAGCCCCTTTGCCTTGACACCGTTTCACAATTTACTACTCTTTGTGCAATTCAGTGTAGAAGAAACTGATTCTAATTGCTTCTTTGGGTCTTCATTTCCTTCTAAGGGCCCCCATGCCACATAAAACTTGTATTAAATAAATTTGGGTTTTTCCTATTTATCTTAATGTCCAGGCCCAGCCACCACCCCTCTCCCCACAAAAAAAAAAAAAAAGAGGAAAAGTTTTGCCTTTCTTACACCTTCAATCCCCTAATTTTAAAAAAAAGTGAAGAGGGGTAATTTTAAAAAATATCTGTCTCTGCCTCACGGCGTTGTTACTCCATCGTGGCTCAAAGAATAACGGATATAAAAGTGTTTTGAATACTGCCAAGTGTTATGTCAAGCAATAGAAAATGATTTAGTCCCTGCCTACTAACTCTAAGGCAAAAAGCTGGTGGTCCAATGACCTTTCTATTAAGCACACATTTCAGACAATAAGATTGTATAAAAAGCAGTCCTTTCAAAGATTTAAGCTCTGTTGCTTTAGAGTTAGCAATTAATGAGAATTAGATTAACATCAAAGAACTGTGTCAGAAGGGGAGAGGTTGCCTGCTCAGAAAGGCAAAAATTGTGTGATTGCTCCTCCTTCTCGCGTTTCTCCTACTGCCCTAGTCCCACCTTGCCATGAGAGAGATCATGCTCACGCAAACCGGACAGTGTGGGAACCAGATCCGCGCAAAGTTCTGGGAGGTGATCTCTGATGACCATGGCATCGAATCCACTGGAGCCTACCACGGGGACAGTGACCTGCAGCTGGAGCGCATCAATGTGTACCGCAATGAGGCCAGCGGTGGCAGGTATGTGGCCCACACTGTGTTCATGGATCTGGAGCCGGGCACCATGGAGTCTGTGCGCTCGGGGCCCTTTGGGCAGATCTTCAGACCAGACAACTTCATCTTTGGTCAATGTGGGGCCGGGAACAACTGGGCCAAGGGGTACTATACAGAAGGTGCAGAGCTGATGGAGTCAGTGATGGACGTTGTGAGAAAAGAGGCTGAGAGCTGTGATTCCCTGCAGGGTTTCCAGCTGACCCACTCCCTGGGTGGGGGGACTGGGTCTGGGATGGGTGCCCTTCTCATGGGCAAGATTCGGGAAGAGTACCCAGACAGGAACATAAACACATTCAGCGTCCTGCCCTGGCCCAAGGTGTCAGACACCGTGGTGAGCACTACAATGCCACCCGCTCCGTCCACCAGCTCATAGGAAATGCAGACGAGATGTTCTGCATCGACAATGAAGCGCTCTATAACATCTGTTCCAGGACCTTAAAACTGACCACACCCACCTACGGTGACCTGAATCACCTGGTGTCTGCTACCACGAGTGGGGTCACCACGTGCCTGCGCTTCCCGGGCCAGCTGAATGCCGACCTGCGGAAGCTGGCCGTGAACATGGTTCCGTTTCCCCGGCGGCACTTCTTCATGCCTGGCTTTGCCCGCTGACCAGCCGGGGCAGCCAGCCGCACCGGGCCCTGACCGTGGCTGAGCTCACTCAGCAGCTCTTCGATGCTAAGAATAGGATGGCCGCCTGTGACCCCCGTCATGGCCGCTACCTAACCGTGGCTGCCATTTTCAGAGGTCGCATGTCCATGAGGGAGGTGGATGAGCAGATGTTCAACGTTCAGAACAAGCACAGCAGCTACTTTGCTGAGTGGCTCCCTCACCACGTGAAGACAGCCGTCTGTGACATCCCACCCCGGGGCTCAAAATGTCGGCCACCTTCATTGGTAACAGCACAGCGATGCAAGAGCTCTTCAAAGGCGTCTCTGAGCAGTTCACGGCGATGCTCCGGCGCAAGGCCTTCCTGCACTGGTACACGGGCGAGGGCATGGACGAGATGGAGTTCACCGAGGCCGAGAGCAACGTTCATGACCTGGTGTCAGAATACCAGCAGTACCAAGACGCCACAGCTGAGGAGGAGGAGGTAGCCTAGAAGCTTCCTTTTCTAGGTAAAGGGGGAAGCAGTGTGGATTCTTCAGTG
>CAUYLG010023874.1:0-49375 GCA_963573385.1 Cacajao melanocephalus
AGAACATACATTTTTCTCAGTATCATATTACACCTATTCTGAAAGTGACTATATAATTGGAAGTAAATCACTCTTCAGCATTTGCATAGCATTTCACAGACTTAAATGAAATATTGGTTGGCTGTTTGTTATTTTCTTCCCTTATTCTTTCCTGTCTCTGTTGTTAAGTACAATTATCGTCATAAAAGAGGTTTTTAATACCTATTCCTAGATTGTATTCCAGCCTGGGCAACAGAGCAAGAATTCTGTGCTCTCACCCCCTTTTTTCTTTCTTCTTTCTTTCTCTTAAAAAAAATATTATTTTAGTATGATTATGAACTCATGGGTTTAAATATATTTGATGTATTTAAATCCATTGCAGCTATTATTCTAATTAGTGCTCAAATTATCGAATCTTTGGCCAATGGAAGCTTATTCGTGTTAGCTCCTGAGTCTCAGTCATCTTTGCTAGCAGTCTTCCTTTCTGGTGTAATAAGATATTCTAGAGCAGCTCTATTCAATAAGCTTTCTGTGATGATGGCAATGTTCTTCATCTGTGCTATGTGACACTGTAGCCTGTAGCCACATGTGGTTATTAAATATTTGAAATGTGGCTAACGCAACAGAGGAAATGAATTTTAAATTTAATTTTGATAAATTTTATTTCAAATAGCCACGTGAGTAGTGCCACCATATTGAACAGCAGTTCTAGAGCAACTTTTTGTGTAACAAATGAAGAAATTTAGGTTCAGAGAAGCAGGATTTGTCTGCCATAGAATTCGATCTTTATCATTAGAACAGCGCAGGGACTGACTGCATCTAAATAATCTGGGAAATCTTTGCAAGATATTGATTTCTGAGCCTCTTCCCCAGGTATTCTGATTCATCGTATATGAGGTGGTGCTCAGGAATCTGTTGTTTTATTGTTGTTATTTTAATGTTACCATGTGATCTAATGAGCAGCTCTGGGAAACACTATATTAGACAGCTGGAATGTAATATTTATGTTACAGCTATGGTACAGTGAAAATCAGTCCAACAAATCAATTGTACATCTTTAACTCCATATGGCCAGTCTTAGAACTTCTCAGAAGACCACAGCACTCTGCTAGTTATGTAATCAAGAGCTACGGGTGCTTGTAGAGGTTTGCCTCTCTCCGGCTTCAGCATAGGCCTCATTCATCCATAATTTAAGAAGACACAAAACCAAGCCAAGAGTGAACAGCTTCCCCCTCAGACCAGCCATTAGGATCCACTGTGCCTCCTGTGTATGTCAAGAACTGACATTTCACCCTGCTTGCACAATAGCAAGTTAGCCTGCCACAGATTCAGGATACTGGCAGAAGACATGAGACTCCTGGGCCAAAGACAAAGGACTTTGTTTCACTCAGCACAGCAAACAGCATGAGATTCATATTCACATTAGTTCTCCTTGCCCCCACTACGGTCCAAGGGGGTAACATAGAGTAGCCCAGTAGCACACACAGTAGATTCCAACACAGCCAAAGAACTCCAATCATTTATAATAGGCTACAAACAAACTTGCTCAGCTTTGCCCCAAAAAGGGGCATCGTCTTTATTATACTATGCAGCAAGCAAACCTTCTCTCCATTCCAGACCAAGATACTACCTCTGTCTTACGAGGCTGCTTTCCAATATGCAAACATCTTTGAAAAACGCGGCCAGGCGTAGTGGCTCATGCCTGTAATCATAGCAGTTTGGGAGGCTGAGGTGGGAGGATCATTAGGTCAGGAGTTCAAGACCAGACTGACCAACATGAAGAAACCTCTGTCTCTACTAAAAATACAAAACCTTAGCCAGGCGTGGTGGCACACGCCTGTAATCCCCGACACTCGGGAGGCTGAAGCAGGAGAATTGCTTGAACCCGGGAGGCGGAGCTTGCGGTGAGCCGAGATAGTGCCATTGCACTCCAGCCTGGACAACAAAAGCGAAACTCTGTCTCAAAAAAAAAAAAGAAAGAAGGAAAGAAAAATGCTATCAATGCTTCTGCTTGAACATGTGAAGAAATATGAGTGATAAATGGAAAACTGTCTCCCCCCAGTGCATGTCCCAGGACACTATTCCCGGCCAATCTGCAGCATCATGAACCCCTAGAACCTGAACAGAACCCCTAGAACCTATAGTCTATATAGAGATCCTTCTACTCCCTCCCAGCTATGATGACTTTGGACATGGCTTTGTCCTCTGGGGGGATGTAGTAATGCATCCTTGGAAGAGCAGTCTCAGCCAGGTGCAGTGGCTCATGCCTGTAATCCCAGCACTTCGGGAGGCCAAGGCAGGGGGATCACAAGGTCAAGAGATCAAGAGCATCCTGGACAATATGGTGAAACCCCATCTTTACTAAAAATACAAAAATTAGCTGGGTGTGATGGCACGTGCCTGTGGTCCCAGCTACGTGGGAGGCTGAGGCAGAAGAACAGCTTGAACCCAGGAGGCAGCGGTTGCAGTGAGCCAAGATTGCACCACTGCACTCCAGCCTCAGTGACAGAGTGAGACTCCATCTCAAAAAAAAAAAAAAAAAAAAAAAAAAAGAGCAGTCTCTAAGGTCAGTCTATCTGAATTCACATCTCAGCCACAACACTAACAACCTGTATGTCTTTGAGAAATTTATGTAACCTCTCCATGCCCCAATTTTCTCATCTATAAAATGGGAATGTTATTATACCTCAAGGTTATAATAAAGATTATGTGAGATAAAACATGTATTTAACCCAAGTTATATAGCAAATTCTCAGTAAACATTAGCCATTGCTATTACCACTCATTATTATTAATGTTTTCTCATGACTTTTCCCATCACAGTGGATCCACTTGCTCATAGAGAACCCTAGCACCCACTGGCTTCTTCCTAATCCTAGCTTATACTTCCAATGCAACTTCAGAGCCAGTTTAACACCCTGTTGGGTTTGCTGTATTCCAGAAGTGGGTGAGTTATGGCCCACAAGCCAAACTTAGTCTGCCACCTGTTTTTGAAATTAAAGTTTTTTGGAACACAGTCACATCTATGCATTTACATATTTCCTAGGGTTGCTTTAGTATCGCCATACCAGAGTTGGGTAGTAAAGCCTCAAATATTTACTATTTGGCCCTTTGAAGGAAAAAGGTTACTAATCCCTGCTCCATTCTATTCACATGATATACCCACCCCATCCAACAACCTTTAAGATGGGTTGTTGATCAACAAGAAGGCCAGGGAAGGGTGGCAGTGAATTACTGCTACCTCTCAGTTTAACCTTTTAGAACACTGCTTTGTATTACTCTTCATTGAATATGTTACATAGTCCATCAATTGGCCATTTAACAAGCAAAACATGCCAGGCGCAGTGTCTCACGCCTGTAATCCCAACACTTTGGGAGGCCGAGGTGGGCAGATCACGAGGTCAGGAGTTCGAGACCAGCCTGGGCAACATGGTAAAACCCCCGTCTCTACTAAAAATACAAAAATTAGCCGGGTATGGTGGCAGGTGCCTGTAATCCCAGCTACTCAGGAGGCTGAGGCAGGAGTATTGCCTGAACCTGGGAGGCGGAGGTTGCAGTGAGCCAAGATTGTGCCACTGCACTCCAGCCTGGGCGACATAGTGAGAATTCATATCAAAAAAAAAAAAAAAAAAAAACAAGCAAAATATTAGTAAGCCATCTTAGTGTAAAAGTATTAACTCAAAGACAGAAGACTTTTTTAAAAGAAAATTTCCTTGTGTTAAATAATTTTATCAAACAGTATTCTAAAAATGAATTTGCCTTTTAAATAAGAGTAAATATAGATAGAATTTGTCACTTTCATTCTCTCCACAAACGAAGGCAGGCATTTGATGAATATTTATGATGGCCATAGTTAATAAATATTATTCATTAACTATGTATTTAGTACTGGGTCTCAGAACTGAGTCATGAGATATGTTTAGTCATAACTGAATAACATGTTTAGTCATTACAAATGACCACTTTCTGTTAGCCCCTCAGAATGTCAATATCCATACAGAATTTTTAACTTCTTTTATAAAATGTCCTTTTAGAGCAGAGACAGAGTTATTTGACAAGTTGTGACCAAATGACACAGATAAATATATTTTTATTTATTTATCTTTATTGATTTATTTATTTGAGACAGTCTCGCTCTGTCACGCAGGCTGGAGTGCAGTAGCACCATGTTGGCTCACTGTAACTTCCACCTTCTGAGTTCAAGCAATTCTCCTGCCTTAGCCTCCCAAATAGCTGGGATTACAGGCACCTGCCATCACACCCAGCTAATTTTTGTATTTTTAGTAGAGATGGGGGTTTTACCACATTGCCCAGGCTGGTCTCGAACTCCTGACCTCAAGTGATCTGCCCGCCTTGGCCTCTCAAAGTGCCGGAATTATGGATGTGAGTCACCATGCCTGGCCAGTTGATGTTATTACCACATTCAGAGGTCAGCCTTCAACAGCCTTCTGAAAAACAGCCCCAGACCCAAAAGTGCAAAAAGGGAGAATGAGAGAGTGTTTAGTATTTAATAATTCATAGGGTTTTCTTGTTTTTATCTTTTTATAGAGATGGGGTCTCACTATGTTGCCCAGGCTGGTCTCAAACTCAGGCTCAAGCAATTCTTTTGCCTCAACCCACCAAACTCCCAGCATACCAGGCTGGGAGTTTTGGTTACTGGCCAGGGTCTTGGAAAGTCACCCAGGTGACTCTAAAGTACAGCCAGGTTAAAGCCCATTGGCCCAGGCAAACTCCTACTGAGGCCAAGGGGTACACTTCAAGTCTGCTGCTTTGCTGCAGCCAAAAGCTTTCCAGAGGCCTCCAACAACCAGAGCAAATAAACAATGGACCCTCTATGAAAAAAAAAATTCAGAATTTTCCTTGGATGGGTGGGTGGGGACAGGGCTGAGTGGGTTTATAGGGTACTGAGAATAAGAATTTAGCCTTTTCAAAGAACAGAATAAAGCTTGAAATATTTAAGATCGACCATCCCATAATACCAGTGTGGTGTAATCCCTTAATTGATGTTGTACCTTTGGCCTAGTTAGTATGCTTTGTCCCAGTGTTTGGGACTGTGTTCTCTTGACCATCCTGTCCTTGGTTGAATATTCAGCAAGATGACCACCATTATTTAGAATTCTCCTGAGAGAGTAGCCCTAAAACTGAGGATTTGGCATGCTCCCTCTTTTCTCTTTGCCCACGGTGTTGCAATTTAAAGTGCTTCTGTGTTGTGTCTTCTCTTCCTTTGGGAATTTCCTCTGGAGCAGGAGATTAATCATTATGCAAATATTAAATACTCTGAACATTCTAGAAAGGAAGGGAATTTGTTTAAGCAATCCTGTTACTGCCGTTTAAGTGAGAGAAAACAAACAGCTGTTGTGATTTGTCCTGCATTCAAATTCTGTGCCGTTTGCATTATATCAAATTATATTCAATTTTTCCTTGAGATTCATACGTACCTCTGCCAAAACTTCTGGATTCCCATGAATCTTCAAATATATCAACCATTACCCAGCCTGTTTGCACCCGCTCGGAGACCTAAAGGCTACTCTGGGAAAAGACAGATTTAAAACATTTCTCTCTCGGAATGTTAGTTTGACTGAGATGTTATTTAGATTCTTTAAATAGCCTAAATACTTGGAGTGATTGGAAAGGAAATGCTGCAGTCTAATGTTCCTAATAAATAGGGGAAGTTATGCTCTCTCAGGCACAGCCCTAAGGGAAAAACAAAGTCCTCACTTTGTCCTGAAGGTCAAAACTCCATGGCTTGGCTTGTCGCACTCTCTCCCTCTGTGTCCTCGTGAGTTTCTAAACGATAGACTACAAGTTAATAATTCCCTATATTAAAATTCCCTGTTCAAATCACCATGTGGTTTCTCTCTTGGGGTCTGACCCATACTGATATGGGATCCTTGCTAAACACTGAACGCCCCAAGGGCAAAAGATAGTGCTGCAGGACTGGGCTCAGGGTGAGGCAAGTGAGGCCCGGGCTTTCGTGGATTGCAGGTCACTCAAGTGCAAGGTCACCTGGGGGTGAGTGCCTCCCTGAACAGTGTACCTTAGGTCCACCGCTTGCCTCACCCTCATCTATACCCTGCTCTGCCATTTTCCTTCCTTCTTTCTTTCTTTTATTTACCTTTTTTTTTGACAGAGTATTTCACTCTTGTGGCCCAGGCTGGAGTGCAATGGCACAATCTCAGCTCACCGCAACCTCCGCCTCCCAGGTCCAAGCGATTCTCCTGATTCAGCCTCCCAAGTAGCTGGGATTACAGGTGCCCGCCACCACACCCGGCGAATTTTTGTTTCTTTTCTTTCTTTCTTTTTTTTTTTTTTGAGACAGAGTCTCACTCTGTAGCCCAGGCTGGAGTGCAGTGGTGCGATCTTGGCTCACTGCAACCTCCGCCTCCCAGGTTCAAGCGATTCTCCTGCCTCAGCCGCCCCAGTAGCTAGGACTATAGGTACCTACCACCATGCCCGGCTAATTTTTTGTATTTTTCGTAAAAGCAGGGTTTCACCGTGTTAGCCAGGATGGTCTCAATCTTTTGACCTCGTGATCCACCCACCTCAGCCTTCCAAAGTGCTTGGGATTACAGGCGTGAGCCACCATGCCTGGCCTCAGCCTAGAAAACAGGGTGAAACCCCGACTTTACTGAAAATACAAAAACTTGCTGGGTGTGGTGGCAAGTGCTTATAATCTCAGCTACTCTGGAGGCTGAGGCAGGAGAATCACTTGAACCCAGGAGGCAGAGGTTGCAGTGAGCTGAGATCATGCCATTGCACGTCAGCCTGGCGACAACAGTGAAACGCCATCTCAAAAAAAAAAAAAAGAAAGAAAGAAACCACCAGGCACAGTGATGCACACCTGCAGTCCCAGCTACTTGGGAGGCTAAGGCAGGAGGATTGCTTCAGCCCGGGAGTTCAAAGCTGGAGTGCACTATGGTCACACCTATGAATAGTCACTGCACTCCAGCCTGGGTAACATAGCAAGACTCCATCAAAAAAAAAAAAAAAAGAAGAAGAAGAAGAAAGAGAAAGATAAGGGGGGGGCAAAGGGAAGGGAGTCTGAAGATTAGGTACCTTTCAGCCACAGTAATGAAGTCAAGACCATCTTCCCCAACTGTGCCCTTGACCTGCTACTGCTAACTTTGTCCAGTTCCTAGGAATTCATTTTCTGCTTGCACACACACACACAAAATCAGTTTCTATAGAGCATTTCTAAAACTAAGCAAATGTGACCTGAATTCCTTCATAAAACACTAGCTACCATATAGGCCAGATTCAACCAGCTTTTATGCACATCTGGAAATTTTAACAGAAATATGGAAGTGCTTCCAAACCTGATCAACTTACTATATTACATCTCTAAAACACTTCTGCCAGATTATTAACTGCACCTACAAAGAATAACCCCAGAAAATGTTCTTGGATTTTATGTCATCCTTAGCCCAATACGTGAAACTCTCACAGCAGAGAGCCTAACACAGAGTGGGCAATCACCAAATATTAGCTCCTTTATCTTTCCCTTCCTCTAGTACAAGTTGTAGAAATTAAATAGTGAGCTAAGCAAGCAGATCAGGAGAGAACGCCTGGAACGCAGGTTAACCAAAAACAACAGGATACAGGCTAATTACCAACAGGGGTGGTTCATGGCCCCCTCCAGCCACCTTTTGAGGGATGATATTGCCAGTTTTACCCAGGAACTAACCTTGGCCCAGAGCCTTCAGTTCACTTGGCCAGGGACTTTGCATACCAGAGAAGTCACTCCCAGCCAATAGATACACTTTCCACATTCCCTTTAAACAAGCCTTGTGTTGGTATTAAGATAAGCTCGCTAAGGGTAACTAATGGATAGGGCTGGAAGCAATGAACTTAGGATAGGAAAAGTAGACTACATAAATAGGAGGCCCTGGAACAACTTTAGGAGCAGCCCCAGGGAATGGCTTTGAGGTGAAGGTGGAGGGAAGCAGGGAATGTATATCATGACATATCAGTTTTGATACCTGTGTTCCAAAAAGAGTATTTATGACATTTGAGCACATATTTATTGGTTTGGGAAGGAGTAATAGTGAGATGATATGCTAAGCACTTTGCCTGGTGCATAGGAAATAAGTAGGCAACAAGAAAGAGCTGCCACTATCATTAGAATGAAGACTTTGCTCTCTATTATTTAGTCTGTTAAAGTCATTACAGGGCGAGCTGCTAAGGTGGGTATCGTGGTAGGCTGAAAAATGGCCCTCCCAAAGATAGCAGGTTATTTTCCTGGAACCTGTAAAAGTTACCTTTAATGGAAAAAGAAAAAAAAGGCGGGGTGCTTTGTACATGAGAGTAAGTTAAAACTCTTAAAATGGGGAGATTGTCTTGGATTATTTGGGTGGACCTTAAAAAATGCAATAAGACAGAGGAAGATTTCACACCACACACACACACACACACACACACACACACACACACACACAGAGGCAAGGTAAAAATAGCAAAGACAGAAAAGACAGACATTTGAAGATGCTTGCCTTGAAGATTCTAGCGACAAAGTCACAAGCCAAGAAATGCCAGCAGCTACCAGAAGCTTGAAAAGGCAATGAGCAGCTTCTCTCCCAGAGCCTCTGGAGGGAGCCCATCCTTGCCAACACCTGGATTTCAGCCCAGTGATTTAGACTTCTGGCCTCCAGAACTAGGCAAGAATATGTTTAGATTGCTTTACGTTACCAAGTCCGTGGTGATCTGTTACAGTAGGCACAGGAAACTAATCCAGGTATTAACTGGCTTTTCAGCCTAGCAAGACTCATCAGTAAATAACTGCCCAGCAAGAGTGAGATATGCTGTTCTAGCTAACAGGTATTAATTGAATTATGCAGTTTCAAAGATATAGACAATGGTGCTGATAGGGAGCCTTTATTTTTAGCAGTTCCAATTTCTGTGATGCACATACTCCCACCATGGCCCAATTTGAAAGGTTTAACATCTGGCTTGCAAAATTCCTTACCATTTTAATAATCTGCTTGCACAAGCCAGAAGGAGCCACCTCCAGCCCCTCCCAGTAGAGGTGCTTTAAATCATGAGAGAAACTGCTCTAAAACTGTATTGAGCATAATTTAATTTCTCCTTGATAATTCTGAAGGGCAATTCATGGTATTGTAGCTCCTGAGAGTCAGCATGGGGAACATTAATTACTGTTGCACTGCACACATGCAGAGTTGCTAATCAACGGCATGGGGGTAGATAGTTTCCAAAGCTGATGGGATGAGAAGGAAGAGGCAGAACCAGAATGTCCTAGAGACTGTCGGTTGCATGCTTTTATTCCTTAGAGAACTCTGGAAGGAATCCAGTAGAGGCCATCACGTCCTTAGGTAAATTTATGATGGTATAAATTGTAATCGCAGTGACAGAAATCTTAATCATTTTTTTCCAATGGCATAAGGCTTTGTAACTTTCAAAGTGAATTGGATTTTTACCTTAAGCAAAATAGAATAGAGGCTTTATCTCAACCAGAAACAAATTAAGTGTGTAAAATTCAGTCTCTCTCTTCAGCCCCATGCTACTGACTTCTGTATAGCAGTCCAGCTGTATTTATCTGGGGTTTGGGAAATTTTCTTGGTTCCTGGGAAGAAAGTTAACTAAAACATATGACATCTCTGGCAGCAGTCACAATTTCACACAAAAACTTTCTTGCAATAACTTCACATATTGCTTCCCCTGGTGGAATCACTATCTCTAGGGAAAGCTTCGGTCTAAAATGACAATTATATTGAATGAAAGTGAGGGCTGAATGCTAAATCCAGCAGCTTGTATCTCTCTAGAAGTCTTCATCTTAAAATCACTTTTTATGGATGACATTATGACACAGACAAATTCTAGACTGTTTTCTTTTTCTGCTTTGAAAGCATAAAAATCGTTGTAAAACTTCTCAAGTAGCCAGGCATGGTGATGCATCTGTAGTTTCAGTGACTCAAGAGGCTGAGGCAGAAGGTTTCAGCCCAGAGGTTCAAATCCAGCCTGGGCAACATAGTGAGACCACCCCCCCTACCAACCTCCACACACACCAACCTCAAAACAAACAAAAAAAAAACCTTCTCAAGTAAAAAAATAAGCAAATACAGTTACTACTCTGGCTACTCAACAGTGTTTCCTGCAGATGATGGAGTGTTTGCTATTTACAGGAAATTGGAGGTGGGGTGGTTACTGGAGAGTGGGTTGACAGAGATTGGTGGGTTATGTGATTTAATCCTGAAATAGAATGGTTACGAGAATCAATGTTTTCAAATTTCAAATACCGTCTTGCTTTTGCCTTTGTGTATACATATACATAAAAACAAAAGCAAAATAGTTATTAGCTATCCTTGCTAGAGATAGCAAGGACAGCTAATCAACTCTTTCAACATTTCAACATCAAAGGATAAGGATATCACCTGTGTTTTAATATAGACGTGGCTCAAGCCCTTTATGCTGCCGTGTAAAAGATTTTTAGAGCACATTTGTTGATAATTACAGTGATGAGATGGTATTAAAAGCCTTGACAAGTCAGTTTCCATAGCAGTGCCTGTAGTCCCAGCTACTCAGGAGGCTGAGGCAGGAGGATAGAGTGAGCACAGGAGTTCAAGTCCAGCCTGGGCAGCAAAGCGAGACCGTCTCTAAAACAAGACAAAACAAAATACAGGCTTGACAACCACCTACTGAAGGCAACATGACCATTACTTATAGGAAGGAGAGGATCAGAGCTAGGAGAGTGAAGGACTCGATTTATGAAGCTTCAGTCCCTTCTTCAGTGGCACCGAAGAGAGACAGTTCAAGTCCTCTAATTGTCTCATAAGCTTCGTCATATAAGAATGGATAATTTGCTACAAGCTTGAAATGGCTTGTAACAATTTACCTAATGTTGCTACTAATCATCTTACTTGTGAAACTACCTATACCTTGCAGAGAACTTTAAGAAAACTGCTGGGCATGGTGGCTCATGCCTATAATCCCAGCATTTTGGGAGACCAAGGTGGGGAGATCCCTTGAAGCCAGGAGTTTGAGACGAGCCTGGGCAACACAGCAAGATCCTGTCTCTACATAAAATAAAAAATAAGAAAAGTTGGCCAGGCATGGTGACTATGCCTGTAGTCCTAGCTACGTGGGAGGCTGAGGCAGAAGGACCCTTGCAGTCAGCTATGATTGCTCTGCACTCCAGCCTGGGTGACAGAGCAAGACCCTGTCTCTTAAAAAAAGAGAAAAGAAAAGAAAAAGAAGAAGAAGAAAGAAAAAAAACCTTTGCAGTACACATTTTCATAAGCCCAAAAGTTACTTCCCTCCATTTCTTGCAAGGCTACAAGAACCCAAATGTCTGCCTGTTACAATTTCAACCGACACTTTTCTACAAGTGAACTATGTTCAAGAACCCCTAAAAAGACTGTAATAATCAGCTATCAAGTACTTATATGAGGTAGCAGGAAGAAGAAAGAGACAGTACAGAGAAATAATAATCCACACATAATCCAGTAATGCAAGCTCTGAAATTCGAACACTTCATTTCAATTGCTTCCCCCAAAATTCCATACCATGTTCTTGCTTTTGGAAAAAGTCAGTGACAAGAAATGAGATGGTCGTCTAACAGCAGCAAAAATATAATCAGGAGAAATAATGACTTTGTAATATTCCCATGCCAAAGACACAAACCTGAGTAGTGAGAGGAACATGGTCTTGGATTAGGATATAGACCAAGGTTTAAATCCTGGCTGGCCAGTTGTAAGCTATGTAATAACCTTGGGCAATTCATCTAATTCCTGAGTCTTAATTTCCTCATTTCTTACATTTGGTAATTGTGCCTAATTGAGAAGATGCACAGTAGAAACTCAATAGTAACTCTAATTATCATGCAACTGGCAGGAAGGTCCACTGTGTGGGTGTCTTTCAGGCTGTGAGTAAGTGGACATGGATTTCTGTAGCTGGTTTCTGCCAGAGGATATGAGTATTTCGAGAAGCAGGAAGGGCTGGAGGTGTGTGAAGGCTCCCCCGCGCCTGCACTTCATTTGTACACTCTCATCGTCACTGGAGGAGTCTCCTGGCTGTGGTTAAGCCGTCGATGAGATGATTTGCATCACTCACATTCGCAGCTGGTGGGGGAAGCCCAGACATTCTCACTCTGCCCCTCAACCAGCTTGGTGCCAGATTTCCTCTAGCTTCACCCCCAAGGAAGTCATCTAGGGAGCAGGCATCACACGGTAGCAACAGGCCTTGCCAATGATGACATCATAGGTTATATGGCCCACTCTGTTTATCTTGCATTGAGAGGCAGGACAGCACAGTAAGGAGCACAGGTTTTTTAGTTTGTTTTTTGTTTTGTTTTGTTTTTGAGACAGAGTCTTGCTCTGTCACCCAGGCTAGGGTGTAGTGGCACGATCTCGGCTCATTGCAACCTCCACCTCCCGGGTTCAGGTGATTCTTGTGCCTCAGCCTCCCAAGTAGCTGGGGTTACAGGAGCACACCACCATGCCCAGCTAATATTTATATTTTTAGTAGAGACAGGGTTTGCCTTATTGGCTAGGCTGGTCTCAAACTCCTGACCTCAAGTGATTCTCCTGCCTCAGCCTCACAAAGTGCTAGGATTACAGGCATGAGCCACTGTGCCCGGCCAGGAGCACAGATTTTGAAGTCAAACAGACCTATTTTCAAAGTCTGTTTCTATTCTGTGCCATATCTAAGCCTCAATTCCCTAAACTGTAAAAGATCAAATAGGCCAGGAGCGGTGGCTCACACCTGTAATCCCAGAACTTTGGGAGGCAGAGGCGGGGGTGGGGGGATCTCCTGAGGTCAGGAGTTTGAGACCAGCTTGGCCAATATGATGAAACCCCGTCTCTACTAAAAATGCAAAAATTAGCCAGGCATGGTGATGTATGCCTATAATCTCAGTTATTCTGGAGGCTGAGGCAGGAGAATCACTTGAACCCAAGAGGCAGAGGTTGCAGTGAGCCAAGATCATGCCACTGCATTCCAGCCTGGGTGACGAGACACTGTCTGAAAAAAAAAATGATGGAAGGAAAATTAGGATCTCTAAGAGGTATCTGTACTCTCATGTTCATTGCAGCATTATTCACAATAGCCAAGATATAAAAACAATCTAAATGTCCATTGACGGATGAATGGATGAAGAAAATATGGTATACATACACAACAGAATATTATTCTCCCCTCAAAACAAAACGAAATCCTGTCATTTGCAACGTTAATGAACCTAGAACATTAAGCTAAGTAAACTACGCCAGACACAGAAAAGCGAATACCGTGTTGATCTCCTTTATATGTGGAAACTAAAGTAGTCAAACTCAAGAACAGCAGAGAGTGGAATGTTGGTTGCCATGAGCTGAAGGGATAGGGGAATGGGGAGATGTTGTAAAGGGGTACAAAGTTTCAGTTATGCAAATTAATAAATTATGGAGATCTATTATACAACGATGTGACTACAATTAGCAACACTATATTTTATACTTGAAATCTGCTAAGAAGGTGGATCGTAAGTGTTCTCAGAGCCAAAAAAGAAAGAAAGAAAGAAGAGAAAGAAAGGGAGAAAGAAAGAGAAAGAGAACAAAAGAAAATGATGGCTGGGCATGGTGGCTCACGCCTGTAACCCCTGCACTTTGGGAGGCCAAGGCAGGCAGATCACAAGGTGAGGAGTTTGAGAATAGCTTAGCCAACATGGTGAAACCCCATCTCTACTACAAATACAAAAATTAGCCAGGCGTGGTGGTGGGTGCCTGTAGTCCCAGCTACTCGGGAGGCTGAGGCAGGAGAATCGCTTGAACCTAGGAGGTGGAGGTTGCAGTGAGCTGAGATCGCACCACTGCACTCCCACCTGGGTGACAGGGAAAGATTCCATCTCAAAAAAAAAAAAAAAGAAAAAGAAAGTGGTAACTATGTGAGGTGATGGATATGTATATGATATATATAGGATATATATGCATATCATATATATATATGATTTGATATGGATATATCCATATATGCATATATATAATATGTGTGCATATCATATATGGATATCTGCACATATATGAATATCAAATAATCACACTGTACACTTTAAATATGTACAATTTTCAATTGTCAATTATACCTCAATATGGGAAAAAGTCTTGTCATGAAGGAGATGCTCAATAAATGGTAGTTAATGTTATTATCTTTGATTGGTTTGTCTTTAGATAAATTTCTGTGGCCTAAATGAGAAAGCATATTCAAGGCATATATCCAGATATTTGTAAGAGCAGAGGGATGTTCTTAATCCAAACTACATGTACCAATATTGCTCACCTGAGTGGAAGGAAATTATAGAATGGAGAATTAACTTTCTAATGACTAGACAAAATTAGTTGAGTAAATTATCCAAGCAGTTCAGGGGAAGAAAAAAACTTGATTCAAAGGGTTTTTTCCCCGTCTGTGGGTTCATTTTATGACTGCAACCCTCTCATTTGTTTTAGTTATAAAGACATGGCCATTTCATTTTCAGTTTCACCTAGGAACTAGAACTATATTTTGAATACGGGCAATTGGATTTAGAAAATCACTTTTGTACAACTAGAACTCATTTACAGCTAGTTATTCAAATATCCAGTGACAGCATAATAAAAATTTAGGGCCTCCATTTAATTAAACATTCCAGTTTACAATTCCCTGGAAGTAGTAACACACACTTGGAAAGTGCTCTCTTTAGTGTTTCTAAAATAGCATCTAACATTAAGACAGTAATTTATTAAGAAATAACTTGCTGATCTGAGAGTGCTGATGTGATTTCAAAATGTCTTTAGAATGAATCCAATTGAATGAGGCTCATATGCATAGATTTGGAGAATAAGGAGCTTATCATAGGGTTTTCATAGCCCTCTCAAAACGGCAAATGAAGATAAATTGCAGAAATAAGGACTGCATGTGGTAATCAAAAGGGAACCTGCCCACAGACTGAAACAAACTTGGAAAACAAATGAAAGATTAAACAGAGAAATCTAAGTAATATTTCTTGTTCCCCTATGATTAAAGCCTGACAGGGACCATGAGTCAAACTGTAAATCTACACTAGTTACAGTAGACCTCATTGGGTTTAGGCTTTGTTAACCACAGCTGCCTCCAATTTACCATTGAAACGTGTTTTAGGGAAATGAAACTAGCCACCACTTCCTTTCATGCATATGATATATTATTCATAAGCAAGCCCTTATGACAGAAGAGAGCATTCTTAAAATGGTCTAATGGCTTTTTTATATTCAACAATACAATCCCCCTATATTTTTTACCTAACTTACAACATATTCAAGAATTTTCCATCATGTACTTAACTTTAAAATTTTAGATGGCTTTCTTTATCTAAGCTGGCAGCTTTACTAATGCACTAGTCCAAACATATAGATGGGAGCTTCCTCAAATATGTACCAAAAAGCTCATGATATAAATTGGAGGAATCATAGTACAGGACCACCTAATAATAGTAAAGCCAGTGTTTATTTAGTATTTACTATTTACTGAACATTGTGCTAAGCACTTTTGAAGAATTATTTTGTTTAATCGGCAATCCCAACAAAACAAAATTCCAGTGTCCCAGATGATAAGACTAGCAAAACTTCAAAATCCTAACAGTTAATAAAAAATTAAATCCCTAAATGAGAATTAGTTTTTCATGAGTGATTTCTGGGCAATTTATAAAGTTTAAGTTTTCCTAAAATTAACTGTAAACTGATACATATTAATCAAACATAGCAAATGTCTACAGTCAAATTTTAAGTGATTTCTCTGCTTTATTAGCCATTTATATCAGCTTTTATATGAAACTTCTTTTCGTAGACGCAGTTGAAGACAAAGGATAAAAGCCAGCCCCTTTTTCATACTTTAACTTTCATTAAACTATCCTATCATTAGAAACCCACTGCCGGTGGGCACAGTGGCTCACACCTGTAATCCCAGCACTTTGGGAGGCTGAGGCTGGCGGTTCACTTTAGGTCAGGAGTTCAAGACCAGCCTGGCCAACATGGTGAAACCCCATCTCTACTAAAAGTACAAAAATTAGCCAGACATGATCATGTGTGTCTGTAATCCCAGCTACTCCAGAGGCTGAAGCAGGAGAATCACTTGAACCTGGGAGGCAGAGGTTGCAATGAGCTGGAGATTATCACTCCAGCCTGGGTGATAGAGCGAGACTCCATCTCAGAAAAAAAAAAAAGAGAAAAAGAAACCCACTGCCAACTCTAAAAGATCTTCGATGATTCTGGGCCATTCATTCATTCCTCAGACTTAACCACTGACTGTGCACCACGCCCTGGGGATACTAATTAAACATGAGCTCCACCTTCAAAACACATTTAGCCTGCTGAGAGAGATATAAACAAACCATAGCAAATATAGTGCACAATATCATATAACAGAGGTAGGGAGAATGGAGGTCAAAAGGAGGAAGTAATTGAAAAAAAGGCAATTTTTGGAAGGCTTCACAGAAGCTGTGACACCAAAGGTAGCATCTTTTTGTGTGTGTGTGTATGTGTGTGTGAGACAGAGGCTCACTCCCTTGCCCAGGCTGGAGTGCAGTGGCACAATCTCAGCTAACTGCAACCTCTACCTCTTGGGTTCAAGCAATTCTCCTGTCTCAGCCTCCTGGGTATGTGGGACTATAGGCATATGCCACCACGCCCAGCTAATTTTTGTATTTTTGGTAGAGATAGGGTTTCACCATACTGGTCAGGCTGGTCTTGAACTCCTGACCTCAGGCCTCCCTAAGTGCTGGAATTACAGGCATGAGCCACCTCGCCGAAACTAAAGGTAGCATCTTAAATGAAAATCTGTGATGTTCAGTATGTTCACTCTACTTTTTTTTTCTCAGAAGATGAATTGCCTTTTCATTAATTTTTTTTCTTTTTCTGTTACCTTTTTTTTCAAATTTTTTTGAGATGGAGTCTTGCACTGTTGCCCAGACTGGAGAGCAATGGCACGATCTCAGCTTATTGCAACCTCTGCCTCCAAGGTTCATGTGATTCTCCTGCCGCAGCCTCCCAAGTAGCTGGGATTGCAGGTGTGTACCACCACACCTGGCCAATTTTTGTATTTTTTGTAGAGACAGGGTTTCACCATGTTGGTCAGGCTGGTCTCAAACTCCTGACCTCAAGTGATCCTCCTGCCTCAGCCTCCCAAAGTACTAGGATTACAAGCATGGGCCACCATGTCCAGCCAAAAGATGAAAAAGGCATAGGATTATATTATCTAATTTACCTACTATTTCATTATTATTTTACGTCCTATTTCTGACTTTCTGTGTCTTCCAGCACTTATCTTGACTTAATTTTTTTCTTTTAAGTAACTAGTCAGATTGTTTTACTATCCACATAACAATTATTTCCAAAGACTTGTGATGCAACCCTGTGATGCTACACCTAGGCATATAACTCTCACAAAGAGACAGGTACAAGGACATTTATCATGCATTGTTTGTAAGGAAAAAATAATGAAAACAATTTAAAGATCCATCAACAGAAGAATGGATAAACTGTGGTGTTTTTATACAATGAAATACTATCTACCAGTTTAAATGAACTAGAAGATGTGTATCGGCCTGACATGGTGGCTCACGCTTGTAATCCCAGCACTTTAGGAAGCTGAGGCAGGTGGATCACTTGAGACCAGGAGTTTGAGACCAGCCTGGCCAACATGGCGAAACCCTGTCTCTACTGAAAAAACAAAAATTTGCCGGGCATGGTGGCATGCACCTTAATCCCAGCTACTCGGGAGGCTGAGGAAGGAGAATCGCTTGAACCTGCGAGGCGGAGGGTGCAGTGAGCCAAGATCGTGCCACTGTACTCCAGCCTGGGAGACAGAGCACAACTCCATCTAAAAAAAAAGAAAAGAAAAGAAAAGAAAAAGATGTGTATTAAAGGCCAAGCATGGTAGATCACACCTGAAATTCCAGCACTTTGGGAGACTGAGACCGCTGGGTCATTTGAGCTAAGGAGTTCACAACCAGCCTGAGCAACATGTGAAACCTTGTCTCTACAAAACATACAAAAGTTAGCCGGGCATGGTGTCACATGCCTGTAGTCCCAGCTACTTGCAGGGCTGAGGCAGGAAGATCACTTGAGCTCAGAAGGTTGAGGCTTTAGTGAGTCATGATTACACCACTGTACTCCAGCCTGGTCAACAGAGTGAGACTCTGTCTAGAAAATAAAAAGAAGATGAGTATTAATACATGTTGAGTGAGAGGTTAAGAAGAAAGCACGTAACATATCACTTAATGAAGATGGAAAACTTGCAAGTCAACTTTAGGTCTTATTTATGGATACATATAGTATAAATATAAAAAAGAGCTGGATGTGGTGGTGTGTGCCTATAGACCCAGCTACTTGGGAGGCTGAGGCAGAAGGATTGCTTGAGCCGAGTAGTTCTGGGCATCAGATGGTTACCTCCCAGGAGCAGAGGACTACCAGGTTGCCTAAGGAAAGGTGAACCTACCTATGTGGGAAACAGAGCAGGTCAAAACTCCTGTGCTGATCAGTAGTGAATTACCCTGTGAATAGCCACTGCACTTCACCCTGGGCAACACAGGAAGACTCCATCTCTTATTTAAAAAAAAAATAATAAAACAATATGAAAATACAGGAATTAAAACTATAAATTCAGGGTAGTTGTCACCTCTGTAGATGACAGGATAGGAATCAGAAAGATTGGTTACAGGGACTTTAACTACATTTACAAGATTTTAATTTCATCAGCACTTCTGGTGGCTTGATGAAGAAAAAAAAGATTTTAACTTGGAAGACAAGACAGGAAAGGGGAAAAAAAGCAAGAGAGGAAGAGAGAGAAAGGGGGAGGGAGGGAAAAAGAGAGAACTGAAGCAAATATGGCAAACTTTTATTACATGGCCTAGCTAGATTTTAGATAGCTTTTTTTTTTTTTTTTGAGATGGAGTCTCACTCTGTCGCCCAGGCTGGAATGTAGTGATGCGATTTCGGCTCACTGCAACCTCTGCCTCCCGGGTTCAACCGATTCTCCTGCTTCAGCCTCCAGAGCAGCTGAGACTACTGGCGCCCACCACCACGCCCAGCTAATTTTTGTATTTTCAGTAGAGACAGGGTTTCACCTTATTGGCTAACTCCTGACCTTGTGATCCTCCCGCCTCGGCCTCCCAAAGTGCTGGGATTACAGGCATGAGCCACCGCGCCCAGCCTAACAGATGATTTTTTTGTCATATTGTTATTGCATGCTTTTCTGTGTATTTGAAATATTCTTCTTTTTTTTTTTTTTTTGAGACTGAGTTTCACTCTTGTTGCCCAAGCAGGAGTGCAATGGCACAATCTTGGCTCACTGCAACCTCTACCTCTCAGGTTCAAGCGATTCCCCTGCCTCAGCATACCGAGTTGCTGGGATTACAGGCACGTGCCACCATGCCAGGCTAATTTTTTTTTTGTATTTTTAGTAGAAACAGGGTTTCACCGTGTTGGCCAGGCAGATCTCAAACTCCTGACCTCAGGTGATCCGCCCACCTTGGCCTCCCAAAGTTCTGGGATTACAGGGGTGAGCCACCATGCCCAACCTGAAATATTCTATTGTAAAATAAGAGATATGCTAATCTTTATAATAATCGTACATGATATTATTAACCAAATGTAATAGTCTAACAAAAGTTTAGAGGTAAAAAATTAGCAAGTGGCATATATTTTCGAGTTCTACTAGTAAAGAAACTTACTTGCATCTGAGGAAGATAACATTTGCAGTGTAACTTCCCCACTCCCTTTCCAGCACATCCTTAGAGTCAAATGGAATGTCTTTGTATTACAAAGAAAAGTGCTTGTGCACATTAACTCCTCTTCTGCTGAACCAATTAGTGACAGGATGAAACAGCTACAAAGGGAGACAAAGTAAAGAAGGATGGACACTCTATTCAGTATTTATTTATAAATTTATAGGTTTTTGCTTTTCAAGCCCTCTTAGAATTTTTAAGAAAGAGGTCAACAGTTTAGCATGCTTCCAAATGACGAATGTTAATGTTAATATATTTGCTAATAAATAATTAGTTTCAGAGGCAAACTTAAAGGCTCAAGTTGGTAAATAAAGCATCCAGGGCCATATCCATATGTGGTCTTGAACATCAATATAGGACAAAGGGCTAGGCACCGTGGCTCACTCTTGTAATCCCAGTACTTTGGGAGGCCGAGGCTGGCAGATCACTTGAGGTCAGGAGTTTGAGACCAGCCTGGCTAACATGGTGAAACCCCATCTCTACTAAAAATACAAAAATTAGCTGGGCCTGATGGCACACACCTGTAATCTCAGCTACTCAGGAGGCTGAGGCAGGAGAATCACTTGAACCTGGGAGGCGGAGGTTGCAGTGAGCCAAGATTACGCCACTGCACGCCGGCCTGAGCAACAAAGTAAGGCTCTGTCTCAAAAAAAAAAAAAAGTTTAAAAAACTGGTACTTTTAATTTACTCTTCCTCAAGATCCTTGCTACTTAGAGTGTGGTCTAAAAACTGGCAGCACTGGCGTCACTTAAGAGCTTCTTAGAAATGCAGAATCTCACTGCAGCCAACTTGGGTAAGAGGAGACACAAAGGAAGTAAGATGTCAATTTCATATAAGAACAAAAAATAATATTTTTTCTTCTTCCCACTCTCCCTCATCTCCCTTCCTCCTTCCTTTTCTTTTCTTTCTCTTTTCTTTTATAGTATGCTTTAAAAGGGAAACACATAAGCCAGAGAGAAGCAGCAAAATGCTTGGTAGTGAGGGGTTGTCCCCCACCAAGTATAGCACCCATACTAGGGAAGTCCAAGACTAAAGAAGCCAACACTACTATCTTCCTTCACCCAGCAGAGAGCAGAACCAAAGCATCAAAAACAGGCTAAGGGTATTGGGAGAAGAGTGGGCCAGGTCTCCTACCAGGCAGGACTAGTTTCTCTTCCCTCTCTAGTCCCTGAAAGGAAGCACTTCCCAAAAGGCAGAATCCCAGTTGAGCTGCTAGATTGTGTACTGCACTTCAGTCCAATGGAATGTTGTCACCCAAGCTGGCTCCATCCAATGGGGAGGAGTAAACAGATGCAGGCAACGGAGGAGAAAATCTTATATGTAAATTTTTGGTGCCGCAAAAGAAGTAGTACTCAAATATTCATTTTCTCAGCAAGGCAGTCTACTTCTATAGAAGGGTGCATCACATAGATGGAGCAATGGTGAGCGCACAGCTGGACAAGGGAGGGGAAGGAGTTCTTATTCCTGATGTAGGTAGCCCCTACTGCCGTGTCGTTCCCCTATTGGCTGGGGTTGGACCGCAGAATCTTAACTAATCTTGATTGACTATTTTAAAGAGAGCAGGGGTATGAACTGGAGTGGTGGGGTGGGTAGTTTGGCAGGAAGGACAGTTACAGAATAGGTCAGAGCAGGTGACCTGGGGTGACTCAGGTCAAAGCAGGTTACCAGGGGTGACTCAGGTCAAAGCAGGTGACCAGGGAAACAGATGTGAACTACTGATAAGAACTGGCAGGAAAGTTGTTTACCGAAACTAGAGGCTTACAAGGGGGCACAGAGAACCAGGAAGTTGAACTTTAAAATGGAGAATTAAAGAATAAGAGAGCTGAACATACTGACATACTGATTCTTTGAAGAGAAACTTGGAGTTCACTACATCTAACAAGAAGAATCTCTGGCTGCCTAGAGGCCCTCACACGGAAGCAGCTAGAGAAATGGTGTGTCAGAGTCTCCACCATGATAATTGTCAGTGGAATCCAACCAACCACATAGTCAAGTCTGGCTCAAATGGCCAGTAATGTCTACCATTGAAAATCTAGTTTCTATCAAGAAGAAATGTAACATGTAAGAGAAACTCAAAAAAATTACTAAATGAAATGCAAAGATATGCCAAGAAAATGTGAAAGAAACAAGCTCTGGTTTTATCCCACTTTGTCAGCAAAATATATCTCATTCTAAGGGGTCATATTAAGAGAGGCTTTGGCCAGGTGCGGTGGCTCATGCCTGTAGTCCCAGCACTTTGGGAGGCCAAGGTGGGTGGATCACTTGAAGTCAGGAGTTTGAGACAAGCCTGGCAATCATGGTGAAACTCCATCACCACTAAACATACAAAAAAATTAGCCAGGCATGGTGGCAGGCACCTACAATCCCAGCAACTCGAGAGGCTGAAGCAGGAGAATCGCTTGAACCCAGGAGGCAGAGATTGCAGTGAGCCAAGACTGCAACAGAGCAAGACTCTGGTCTCAAAAAAAAACAAACAAAAACAAGCAAAAAAAAGTCTTTGGCTATAATGAGATTTCTGTGGAAAAGGCAAGACGATTAAAGAGGAAAAAGAATTTTACTACAGGATGAAGGAAATATGTTTTCACATGTTGTTTTCTAATATCATTTTATGTAGATGTGGTTTCCTAACTATAGTACAAGATACTCTGTCAGGAGCATATCTTTTTATTTTCTTTTTCCCCCAGAAAGAACCTAATGTACTACATTGCATGAAGTAGGTGTTCAATAAATGCATTAATAAATTTCAGGAGACGTTGATCTCACCAGGACTTTAATCAATTTGACAGTAATCAGATGATTAATAGTATTCACATGAAGAAAGCATATGGCACTAAACCACCAAAATCTGCCACAATCCTCTTCTCCCTATCAACCAAGAATTACACAGGAAGGCAGTAGGCGGGAATTGTTAGAAAAAAGCATAAACACACAAGGATTGAGAATCCTTGTGCCTTGAATTTGCTATGTGAGTCCTGCTTTTAAGTTACTTAACATTTATTACAGCTTCTATTTCCACATCTGAAATGAAAGTGGAAGGCAGTAGTTCTCAAAGCAAATAAGAATTGTGGAGATATATATCAAAGAGATAACTTGGCAGGGATTTCTACTGAATTCCCTGGCAGAGGGATTCCTGGCCTAATCCTGGAAGTGCCACAGGCTTCCCATGTTGTCCCACATAAGAAATTTATCCTTAATTACCTGCTTCATTCTCTTCATTTGAAAAATAAAGGAAATGAAGGTCAGCAAAGCCTGATTGAATATGTGGAAAAGATTCTAAATTCATCAAGGTTCAGAGTCAATCACCCTCCATTATAACTCATAACCAGTATTTTAATACAAATAGAATTAGCCAAAACTTCAGTGGCCCTAGAGAGAGGGGCCATAGGGTGTAAAATGATTTTGAGGGAGAGCAATGGAATCAAGGGGTTCAGTTAACCATTTTCATATATCACTCAAGCAGCAAAGATCCTTCATTGCCAAGTGAGGGAATGGGTCATAGAGAACAGAGGGGAATTAAGAATTGTCCTGATTTCACGACACTTTCGAGATGTCAAAGTTACCATCTTAGTCCATTTTGTGTTGCTATAACAATACCATAGACTGGGTAATTTAAAAAGAAAAGAAGTTTATTTCTCACAGTTTTGGAGTCTGGGAAGCCTGAGATCAAAGTGCCAGCATCTGGAAACAGCTTTTTTTGTGTTTTCCTATTGCAGAAGGCAGGAAGACGAGGGAGGAAGAGAGCAAGAGAGAGTGGAGAAGGAGGCTGAACTCATCATTTTATCAGGACCCACTCCCACAATCACTGACCCATTCTGGAGACAATGGCATTAATCCATGCATGAGGGCAGAGCCCTCACAACCTAATCACCTCTAAGAGATCCAACCTCTCAACACTGTTGCATTGGGGATTAGGTTAACAATGCATGAACTTTGGGGGACAAATTCAAACTACAGTAATAATACTTGAAAGAGTAAAAGAGACTTGTTTTCTCCTAAGGTTTCTCCTTGTGAAGCCGATGGTCAAGAATGTGGAGCAAATAGATTATTTATTTTTTTAAGATGGCATTGTGGCTTAATCTTGGTTCAAAGAGAATGGAAAAGGCCAATGTTTCAATGTCAGAATGGTAGCCAAAAAAAAAAATCTGGTGCCAAATTCTATTATATCAGAAGTGGATTGGGAAGCAACAAACTAACAGGAACATAACAAGAAACACATGTGCCCCTGGAATCTTCAGTTATCTCATAATAAATACATTCACTGAAAGCAGTGGTTTGGAGGACTATACCATATTTTGGGGCTATATTAAGTAACAGAGAGAAGAGGAAGAAGAAGGAAAATAGAATCTTATCAAGAAGGAAATGAGCCAAGCAACAGCAAAAGAATGTCTAGAATACACTGAAGTCCATCTATTTAGAAACCCCAGAGACTTTTAACTCTTTTGGGAGAAGAACTTTTCATCTGTAGATGCTTCTTGGTTTACAGTGCTGAAACCTGGTGAAAGTTTGGTCAGAACTACAGGATTGTATGTTATGTTTTTTAATATATTATTGAAGCATCAACTTGTCATTGAAAAAAATAACAGATTTAAACAAAATAAGATTAAGATCATGTAAAACTGAATACAACATTTACAAATAGATTGATTTCTAATGCAAACATTTGTAGCCCCAAATGGAGACTATTACCTGTCCCAGGAGGACTATTGAGATAATGAAAGTTGAGTCAAAAGATGTAACTCAATTTGTTAATGGGCTTCTTGAAGTGCCTCATGGAAAATAAACAAATTTCCTACCCACAGCAAGGACAGTTTACATATTTTGGATATTATTAACCAGGTAATTGCTATCATCCTCATTTATTCCTTGATTCTTAACTTGTTTCAAAAACAAAGTGGCTTCTCTGCCAAAATTCTATTCATTCTTTCATGAGAACAGAAATTTCTTCACCCTCGAATTCCAGTAATTTCCATTAACTATCATTAAATTAGTAGATTAAAACTTTGTCGAGATCTTCTTTACTGAACCTATTTCTCTATCTAATTCTGCCACCCTTATTAGGGGGCTATTAACTCAAAAATATTTGGTTTTGGCTGGGCACTGTGGCTCACACCTGTAATCTCAGCACTTTGAGATACTAAGGTGGGAAAATCACTTGAGGCCAGGAGTTCAAGACCAACCTAGGCAACATATCAAGACCCATGTGTACAAAAAATAAAACAAAAATTAGCCAGGTGTGGTGGTGCATGCCTGTAGTCACAGCTACTTGGGAGGCTAAGGTAGAAGGTTTGCTTGAGTTCAGAAGGTTGAGGCTACACTGAGCCATGGTCATGCCATGGGACTCCAGCCTGGGCAACAGAGTGGGACCCTGTCTCAAAAATTAATTAATTAATAAATATATATAATATGTATATATTATACAGGTGTGCATATATACTTATATACACATTTATATGTATAGATGTGTGTGTATGTGTATATATGTATATATTTTTGTGTGTGTTTTTATTTCTGTTTACTGGTTTCCCTACTAAAATTAATAACTGGGTCCTCTGTTTTTCCAACTTTAAAATAAGTGTGAGCCGGGCGTGGTGGCTCATGCCTGTAATCCTAGCACTTTGGGAGGCCAAGGTGGGTGGATCAACTGAGGTCAGGAATTTGAGAGCAGCCTGCCCAACATGGTAAAACCCCATCTCTACTAAAAATATAAAAAACTAGCCAGGCGTGGTGGTAAACACCTGTCATCCCAGCTACTCAGGAGCCTGAGGCAGGAGAATCACTAGAACCCCAGAGGCAGAGGTTGCAGTGAGCCGAGATCGCACCACTGCACTCCAGCCTAGGCAACAAGAGGGAAACTCCATCTCAAAAAATAAAAATAAAAATAAATAATACAATGAGTGCTTGTATCATATAAGCCTAATATTTAGGAAAATATATTTCAGTACATACAATACAGGCGACCTACTTTCAGCAAGACAATGAACTGATGAAAAAGGTGTTTTTTGTTTTTTTACATATTAGCTATAAAATAATTACTAAGAAGTAAAATTCAGTCACATTTACTCACAGAAGATCAATTCTATCAGGGTCTTAGTATTACTGAAATCAAAGTGTTTACTATTTAGCGATATTAAATTATCTGATGAACGGCCTTCTATAGAAGTTTTACATTTTTAAGCAAGAACAATGTTACATACTTCTTATACAGCCATTTAAATTCACCATGTGATACTGAAAAGCATATGTATTACATTACATTATAATGAATCATTGCCACTCTGCCAACAGGAAGTAACCACAAAAAAAGCCAAGAAATAATGTGATTTTTTTTTCAGAGTTGTATGTTGGCTATATTTCAATGTAGTGCTTTCTATAGAATAGACAAGAATTCCAACTTATATAGGTGCATATGTATTACACATGCATAACATATATAGCAGATAATTATATGTACACAGGCAATTTTATGTAGATGTACGTATATAAATATATACATATGACTTTTAAATTCTACCACATATACATTGCTTGTTTCTCTCAGTTACAATAAAAAGAAACTGTATTTCAATTTTAGATATTCTCACTACAAATAATTAATAAGAATGTAAGATGATGGATATGTTAATTAGCCTGACTTGATCATTTCACAACATAATACATGTATTGAAACAACACATTGTACCTTATAAATGCATAAAATTATTATTTGTCAATTAAAAATGAAATTAAATTTTAAGTCTGTATTGTAAAAATCTAAATTTAAAAAATCATTATAAAAATAGTCTTTAAATATTACATATCATCTGCATCTGGTATGTGGTTCTTTGAATATCTATTTTTTTCCTGCATCTAGTATGATTTTTCTCAAGAAAGTTAGATTTTTTCCATCTAAAAATATCACAAAAGTGGTAACATGTATTTTCTTCATAAATCTCTAAGAGAAAGCTTCTTGTAACAATAGACAACTAAGAAAACATAAGCAACTTGATTTAAAAACCTACAACCGGCCAGGCGTGGTAGCTCACACCTCTAATCCCAGCACTTTGGGAGGCCGAAATGGGAGGATCACGAGGTCAGGAGATCAAGACCATCCTGGCCAACATGGTGAAACCCCATCTCTACTAAAAATACAAAAATTAGCTGGGTATAGTGGTGCATGTCTATAATCCCAGCTACTCAGGAAGCTGAGGCACGAGAATCGCTGGAACCCAGGAGGCGGAGGTTGCAGTGAACCGAGATGGCACCACTGCACTCCGGCCTGGTGACAGGGTGAGACTCTGCCTCAACCAAAAAAAAATCTACAACCCTGAAAAAGAGCTCTTAAAAATGAGATTCTTTCTAAAGATTAATGTTGGTAAATTACTGTGTTGTAAATGATTCTTTTGCATAGTGCTTATTAATGTAGAAATGTGTGACAGTTCAATCATTTTCAGTCCTGTAACTAATTTGCAATAAAATTAGAAACTCATTTCTGTTTTGCTTTGGGTTGGTTTTTTGTTTCCCCAAATTAAGAAAATTCCATTAGCCTTTCCTCCATCTCCTATAATTCTCATCGCATCTTTGGACCCCTAACACTTGGCATGTGCTACTTCAGACAAACAAATGTTATGCAAATGCCAAAGAAGGGCCCCCCAACCTTCTCCCTGTCTTACTATTTCAGAAGCACTACTCAGGGCACAGTGGTACATATTTCTTATGGCCACTAGCATCTTTTTACAATTTTCAAAGAAGCCATCAAACATCTGGGTCAATTATACTTAAATTACAGAAGCATGGGATTTTAGGCAATAGGCCCCTCATTTTACCTCTGAGATTAAGTAACTTGCTCAACATCATATGGCCCAATAAATGGAAGTTTTGCAACCAAACTCAAGCCCTATTCTCTGGTGAGTAATCCTGAGTGTGTATACGATAAGATAAATACAAATAATGTGTTGTGTTCCTTACCAAATAGAAAATGAGGGTCAGCACTCTAAAGTACCAGTTAGCTCTATAGGGCTCCAGGCTATTCTGGTCCTGTTCTAAGTGAATAGGAATTTGTACATTATATAAACAAAGCCAAATTTTCAAATAAGGAATTAAGACAAATGCAGCAGCACAGGAGATATTTGTACTAAAAAAAAAGAGTGTGCCTCTTTTTATCTCAGAAATACTTCATATACATTTTCTTAACTTGAAAAGTAAAGCTAAATTTGATTAAGCACATGTCTGCATATCACATGAGTCTTCTACTACTATAGAATAGAGTGGAAACCAAAAGAAATGCCACATATTTTATGGTGTGATTCAGTTTCTTTCCAAATGACACTTCCTTTGAAAAGGCATAAATTTGGAATTTGACTTTTTGGATAATGCTGCTTTTCAATTTTCAAATATAATTGTGATGTAATTGATCTAATCTGCATTTCAAAGCTTCTAAAGCTGAGTTTACCACCAAAACTAAGAACAGGATCTCCTTTTATGGACCAAAATAAAGAGCAGTGTACTGAATTATTAGATAAGCTTTTGTTCTTTTCTTCAAATATTTGCATGAATTATTCAGACTTTATATGGACAGAGCTCTGAAATATTCAAATTCCTTGAGCTATTTCATTATGTAAGATTCATATCTATTAAACCCTGTAGCATGTACTTTTCCTATGAAAGTGCAGAGTCAGTCCCATTATGATTTCTTCAGTAGAGATCCTATACAGAGCAGAGTCTCCGGTGGTGGAGGAGATACAAAGACATGCAAAACAATCTTCAGGGATCTTACACATAAGGCGGAATACAAAGCCATAAAATACTTGTAAACCACAAATTATAGAGTTTCCAAAGAGAAAGAGACATCTTTCAGCCAGAAACTCAAGGAAAACCATCAGAGAGAAGCTGGCATTTCAGATGGGCTCTGAAGAACCAACAGGAATTTCACAAGTAGGGGAACAGTGAAATGAGGGGGCTGAGATCTCAACTTTGCCCATGCTCCTGTTCCCATCTTTGAAACCTCTTTTAGATATGACAACCCGTGCAGTTAACTTCCCAGCTATGTCGCCAGCTCCTCAATTCTGCCTCCCTTCCTGGTAAACACATTCTGATATCCCAGGAGCCCCCCTTTCTGAGGGCTGCCCTTCTACTGCTTCCCCACAAAGACGCCTCCTTCAGCTCTTCTGGGTGTCACAAACAATACTAATGAAGCAGCAAAGAGTAACAGTTACAGTCTTATCAGAACCTTCAACCCATATCCCTGCTTTCTCCCCATTGAGTCCTGCTTGGTGAAAGATGCCATCCAAAGCTGGAAGCCTGGTGACAAATGCGGCCATGCAACCCCACCTCTCACTTAACAATACTTCTGTGACTCCCCAAATTATATTTCTCAACTTGGCATGTGAAGTTTTTCTGTCCATTCTCAGCACTCTCCTCTCCATGGCTCACAGTGACTCTTTGTAGACCCCACCACATGCACACACAAATGTGCACACACACTCACAAGCACCCCGTTATATGTTGTTTCTGTCCTTGCTTGTGCTTCCCCTTGTATTACTCCATGCTCATATTGCTATAAAGAAATACCTGAGACCGCGTAATTTCAAAAGAAAAGAGGTTTAACTAGCTCACGTTTCCTTGGGCTATACAGGAAGCATGATGCTGTCATCTGCTTGGCTTCTGGGGAAGCCTCAGGAAACTTACAATCATGGTGAAAGGCGAAAGGGAAGCTGGCACCCCACATGGCCAGAGCAAGGGCAAGGTGGGGGGAAGTGCCACCTATCTGAAACAACTAGATCTCGAAAGAACCCACTATCATGAAAACGGCACCAACAGGAGAGTGCTAAACCATGTATGAGAAATCTGCCACCCACCCCCACCCTCCAAGCTGGGATCCTGTCACTTCCTGCCAGGTCCCACCTCCAACATTGGGGATTACAATTTGACATGAGATTTGGTGGGGACACAGATCCAAACCATACCACCCTTCTATCTGGAATACAACTCCATCTTTCTCTGGGTTGCCCTGAGGGTCCCGACTTATCGTTTAAGTTTCAGCTCAATTAAATTCTTTGCTTTTGAATAGTTTCTTGCTCTTCTAATGTAAATCCATTTAGCCCTTCTGGACTGTACCCATTACCCAGAATGCACAAACACTAAGTCTTGAAACTTTGCTCATTCATCAAAGAATTCTTCCTCCTTAGTATCAGAGAGTGGGACAGCAAAGAAAGCTATGAATATTTATAAGGTAAGTTTTGTTATTGGGGCAGGAAATATGGGAAGACTTCCAATCACAAATTTTGAACACAAATGAGTCAAAATATTGCCACATTTAACTGTCCTGCTTCTCTGGAAAAATACCAAAATGGTCCAAAAGAAGAAATAACAAGAGATCATAGCAGGTGTGCGAGCCATGCAATAGCAAAAGAGGAAATTATAGGAAAGAAGATCAACAGGATATATAATTAACTGACTCTAGAGAAAATATGAGGAATCAAGGAAGAACATGAGCTTGAGCCTTAGAAACTAAGGGAAAAATGATATCTATCACGGGCCAGGCACAGTGGCTCATGCCTATAATCACAGCACTTTGGGAGGCCAAAGTGGGAGATTGACTTGAGGCCAGGAGTTTGATACCAGCCTGGCTAACATGGTGAAACCCTATCTCTACAAAAAATACAAAAATTAGCCTGGTGTGTTAGTGCATGCCTATAGTCCCAGCTACTCAGGAGGCTGAAGCAGGAGAATTGTTTGAACCCAGGAGGTGGAGGTTACAGTGAGCCAAGATCACACCACTGTACTCCAGCCTGGGCAACAGAGCGAGACTGCGCCTAAAAAAAAAATGATATCAGTTGGGCACAGTGGCTCATGCCTGTAATCCTAGCAATTTGGGAAGCCGAGGCAGGCAGATCACCTGAGGTCGGGAGTTCGAGACCAGCCTGACCAACATGGAGAAATCCCTTCTCTACTAAAAATACAGCCAAGCACAGTGGTTCATGCCTGTAATCCCAGCACTTTGGGAGGCCAAAGTGGGTGGACCACCTGAGGGCAGGAGCTTGACACCAGCTTGGCTAATATGGTGAAACTCTGTCTCTACTAAAAATACAAAAATCAGCTGAGTGTGGTGGCATGTGCTTGTAATCCCAGCTACTTGGGAGGCTGAGGCAGGACAGTCACTTGAACCAGGGAGGCAGAGGTTTCAGTGAGCCAAGATCATGCCACTGCACTCCAGCCTGGGTGACAAAAGAAGACTCTGTCTCAAAGAAAAAAAATACAAAACATTAGCTGGGCATTGTGGCTGAGGCAGGAGAATCACTTGAATTCAGGAGGTGGAGGTTGCAGTAAGCTGCCATTAGGCCATTGCACTCCAGCCTGGGCAACAGGAGTGAAACTGAGTCTCAAAAAAAAAAAGTTATCTGTGATGAAATTTGGGAGGTTTAAAGGCGAGGAAATTTGATGAGACAGCAGGGCATCAAGTGGAATGTGTCACAAGCAGATCTGTAGCTTAGAACTCAGGGGAGCAGGAAGCCCTGGGGAACACAGAGAAACTCGGCAATGACCAAAGATGAGAATAAGCAAAATTAGCTGAAATAGAGGGTAAAACCAGAGCACCAAGCACTTGGCCTTGTGGGACATCCACAGTTACAAAATGGGAGGAAGAGATGAAAGCAGTTTAAAAACTGGAAGCATCAGAAGAGGAAGTGATCCAGGACAGCAGAGCATCCTAGCAGCCAACAGGAGAGGGGTAAAAGGAAGAACAGTCAACATTGCTAGATGCTGTAGAGGCATGAAGGAAAATGGGGGCTGAAGGAAAAATGGTTTCATTCAGTGACTGGGAAACAACAGTGGTGACTTCAGAGAGGGCAACTGACCAGAGAAAGGTGAGAGAGGAAGCTAGATTACAAACCGCAGAGAGGCAACTGTGAGCTGACTTCTAGTCAAGATGGGGCTTTGAAGACCACTCTGATCCAAAATGATCATGATAATAGATTAAATATAAAATGGGAGAAATGTAAGGCATTTTCATACCTAAAAACATCACCGTAGCCCAGAAATGGAACAGAAACAATATGGTAAGTAACCTGAAGTTGTAGACCAGCTCAATTCTGCCAAAAGCAAACAGAGGCATCCAGGCGTGAGACTCATACAGGGTACTAAGAACTAAATGACCCAAGTGAGGCAGAAGACCCACATGAAATCAAGGGCTAGGATAAGGCTACCCCCTTAAAAGGAACTGCCTAGGGCTATAGGCTTGTATGTATCTGTATACCTAGGGAGGTGAAAGAAATAGACATAGTCTTAAAGCCAAAATTTGACCCTAGAGAAGGAACTGGATCTACAATACTATAGGATAAAACTGAGGTCTAGGCCTGGGAGGCCCAAAAAGTAGATAACACCAAACTATGTGATCAGGAAGGTTAAGCCTAGGGGGACAGGAAGGAAGGAATAAAGGAAAAGAAGAAGGAAGGAAGGGAGACAAGGAGAGAGGGAGAGAAATAATGCTAAGAAAGACTGCCAAAAATAGAAGCCACAACATGGAGAAGAATTCAAACCAGGTAAAAAGAAAATACTAGAATACCTGAAAATTACTTCTTTAAAAAAAATTCATTCAAGACTTTCAAAGGAATTAAGCAGAGGAGTAACATTCATAAAAATTATGAAGCATGAACAGGCAGAAATAAAATAACTATGAATATTATGAAGAATAACCAATTAAAATCCTGATAATTGAAAATGCAGTCATAGTATTTTATTTTTGAGATGGAGTTTCACTCTTGTTGCCAGCTGGAGTGCGGCGCGACCTCAGCTCACTGCAGCCTCCAGCTCCCAGGTTCAAGTGATTCTCCTGCCTCAGCCTCCTGAGTAGCTGGGATTACAGGCGCCCGTCACCACGCCTAGCTAATTCTTTGTATTTTTAGTAGAGATGGGGTTTCACTATGTTGGCCAGGCTAGTCTTGAACTCCTGACCTCAGGCAATCCACCAGCCTCAGCCTCCCAAAGTGAGCCACTGCACCTGGCCCATTTATTTAATTCTTAGAATGAAAAGAATATATTGGCAACAAGTATCCAACTGAAGAAGCTGATAAGAATGTTAGTGTAAATCCAAATAAAGAGACTAATAGGTAGGCAAAGAGATTAATAAAACATACACAAAGATATACACACAGATATACAGATACACAGACACACAGATACACACATACCAGAAGTGAAAAACGAAACAAAAAGCTAATACAGTCAGCTCTCCATCTATAACTGCAGTTTGTACAATCACAGATTCAACCAATTGTGGACAGAAAATATTCTGAAAAATAAAAAATAACAATACAACAATAAATATACAAATAAAGACAATATAGCATAATAACTATTTACATAGCATTTATATCATATTAGGTATTTTAAGTAACCTAGAGATAATTTAAAGCACATAGGAGAACGTGTGCAGGCTATCTGCAAATAGGATGGCATTTTACATCAGGGACTTGAGCATCCTTGGATTTTGGTATGCAAGGGGCTCCTGGAACCAGTCCCCCACAAATAGCAAGGGACCACTGTACTTTGAAAAACTAATAAAATTGACACATTTCTATTAAGGCTGATCAAAAAAAAAAAGAGAAGGCACAAAAGTATTAGGAAAGAAAAGGCAATATAAACAATTCAAGTAAAATTTACATACACAACTTTTTTTTTTCAGACAGGGTCTCATTCTGTCTTCCAGGTTAGAGTGCATTGCCACCATCTCAGCTCACTGCAGCCTCCACCTCCCAGGCTCAGGTGATCCTCCCACCTCAGCCTCCTGAGTAGCTGGGACTACAGGCATGCACTGGCACACCCGGCTAATTTTTGTATTTCTTATAGAGAGGAGGTATCGCCACATTGCCCAGGCTGGTCTCAAACTCTTGGGCTTAAGCAATCCATCCACCTCAGCCTCCCAAAATTCTGGGATTTACAGGCATAAGCAACTGTGCCTGCCTACAAATACAAGTTTTTTAATTCTTAAGAAAATGTTGCCAGGCATAGTGGCTCATGCCTGTAATCCTAGCATTTTGGGAGGCCGAGGCGGGCGGATCACCAGGTCAGGAAATTGAGACCAGCCGGTTTGAGATCAGCCTGGCCAACATGGTGAAACTCCATCTCTACTATAAATACAAAAATTAGACAGGCATGGTGGCATGCACCTGTAATCCCAGCTACTTGGGAGGCTGAGGCAGGAGAACTGCTTGAACCCAGGAGGCAGAGGTTGCAGTGAGCCAAGATCACACCATTGCACTCCAGCCTGGGCAATGGAGCAAGATTCTGTCTTGGAAAAAAAAAAAAACGTTATTTTTAAACTTCATGCTAATACATTTGTATACATGGATTCAGTAGAAATGTTTATAAACAAATATAAATTATCAAAATAAACTCAAGAAGCAATAGGGAGCCTCGGAAGATTTTTAAAAATCAGTAATAGATCAAACAACAATCAATCAAAATTATTCCCTATCAATAAATATCAGGCCCAAATGATTTTTTACAAATGAGTTTTATCAAAGTTTCAATCAAGAAATAGTAGTTATCATACAAAAACTACTTTGTAAAATTGGGAAGAAAGGAAGTAGTATCCAGTTCACTCTATGATTCTAGGGTAGCCCTAACACCCAAAACAAATGGCAGTAAAAATATTACAGACCAAACTCACTTATAAACTGAATTTAAAAGATCCTATAGGCTTCTCTGCCTATGGAGTAAGAATTCTTTTATTCCTTTACTTTCTCAGTAAACTTGCTTTCACAGGAAAGAAAGAAGAAGAAAGAAAGAAAGAAAGAACCTTTATCTCTAATTAGAAAGTTTTTTAAAAGATAAATCCTAAATAAAATACTAGTCAATTAAATTCAAGAATGTGTTTTAAAAAATAAAAATACATCATAACCAAACAGAATTTACCCCAAGAATATAAGAATATTTTGACATCAGAAAAGATCTATGAATTTGTTCACAATCTTGACTACATATAGAAAAACACATTTTTAAAAACCCTCAATGAAATTAAAAAAGACATTCTACAGAAGTAAACATTCATTCATGAGTTAGTAAATTTTGTATGTATTTTATTAGGATACATTGTCCTCTTGACCATTTCTTCATTCATTCATTCTTTGTTTCCTTCCCCCATCTACCATTAAAAGCAAGGCTACAATAAGTATTCTCCTACAGTCTCTTTGTGCACACGTAAAATCATCTCTCCAGAGTGTATACTTAGAAGGAGCATTGCGTAGGGGAAGGATGTGCTCATCCTCAAGTATTTACATATTGCAAAAGTTTGTACAAATTTACACTCTACCACCAGTGTGTGGGAGCTTCCTTATACCAATGCCAACATTTTCAATACTTTCTCCCTGAAATAAACAGGGATAAAATTTATTTATGAATTCTACCAATATTTATTGAGAACCTAGTATGTGTCAAGAACTGAAAAAGAGTAGTAAGCAATGAGGTAAAACAAGTCAAGGGATGTGGAAGATGCACGTGGATCCATTGTCATAACTTTGGCTTTTATTTGAAGTGACATGAAAAGCTATTGGAGGATTCGATTTAGAGAATTGGCAGATTTGACTGTTTTAAAAGAATCACTCTGGCTGTTGTGTTGAGAACAGACTATAAGAAAGTGAAGAAAGAAGCAGGGAGACTAGTTAAGAGGCTATAGCAGTAGTTCAGAGAAAAGATGATGGGGGCTTAGACTACCATAAAAATACTTCATTTAAAAATTTTGTATTTCCCAGAATTGCAGTGAGTCCATGTTTAGGACCTTGGGGTAGAAAAGACCTTCTGAAACAATACACAAAATGCAAAAGTCACAAAGAAAAAGATTAATAAATTTTACGATATCAAAACTTTCAGTCTGTTCAACAAAATGAGATTAAAATCCCAAGGATAGACTGAGTGAAAGTACTGCTACAAACATTAGTAGCAAAGGACTTGCCTTTATACGTCCCCAGAAAAAAGACAAGCAAAATTGAAAAACGAGCAAAGAACATAAATAAGCAATTCACCAAAGAAGAAACATGAATGGCAAACAAGCATCAGAAAAGATGCTCAGTCTTACTGGCTTTGGGGGGGGAACACAAATTAAAAAAGGGGACACTATTTTTCATACATTGGATTAACAATAAATAAGAAAGATTGATCTAAATGTTGGCATGCATCTGGAGAAACAGGCATTCCCTTACTGTATTCCTGGGAATATAAACTGGCCGACCTTTTTGGAGAACACATTGGGCAGTTGTCCTTCACACTTTAGATGCACCTATCAGTAATCTCACACTTTGGTATCCACTGTAGAGAGATACTTGCATATGTGCAAAAAGGGAGCAGGTATAAGGTTGTTTCACTCTAGTACTATTTACAGTGGTAAAAACTGATGATAGCATAGCAACATAAATGATCATCAAAGACTGATTCTTAAACAGTGATGCATCTGACTGACGTAAGAGCATGTAGCAGTTGAAAAGAACTAAAACATACTGACACAGAAAAATCTCTGAGAGATATGGTTAAATTAAAAAAAAAAAAAAAAAAAAAGTAAGGCCAGGTACAGTGACTCACACCTGTAATCCCAGCACTTTGGGAGGTTGAGGCAGGCAGATTACCTGAAGTCAGGAGTTTGAGACCAACCTGATCAATATGGAGAAATCTTGTCTCTACTAAAAATACAAAATTAGCTGGGTGTGGTGGCACATGCCTGTAATCCCAGATACTCAGGAGGCTGAGGCAAGAGAATGGCTTAAACCTGCAAAGTGGAGGTTGTGGTGAGCCGAGATCATGCCATTGCACTCCAGCCTGGGCAACAAGAGCGAGACTCCGTCTCAAAAAAAAAAAAGCAAAGTTGAAAAACAATCCACACTGTGTGATACCATTTAAGTCAAAACAAAACAAAGCAAAATTCCCTCACTGGCTCTCTCTCTGTCTGTGCATAGCTATAAATAGACAGGTAGATACATACATATACACACATGTACACAGATGCAGATGTATGTATACAGATAGATCAATACAGATATAAAAATATCTAAAAAGATGAAAAGACACACTCTAACTTGAAATTAGTGTTTGCTCTAAAGAAGAACCTGAAATGGCGGCTGAAGGAGGAGGGGGAAGAAAAAGTTTTTATTCTTATGTGATTTTTTTTAAAGATCCCTGTAGCTTTACTATCCTTAGGAAAAGACCTTCCCCTTTCTAAGTTACTGCTCAGTGTCAGGCATCTGGGCCCCTGCACTGCATTCCAGACTAGCTGCATTCCTGGTGAAGCCAGTGATTCAGCTGAGCATGCCCTGCACCAGCCCTGGGTGCAGCTATTCTGTGCTTTATTCTAGGCTCAACATCCACCCAGACTGACCATGGGCAAATCAATTTCAGATCCTTTTTCTTATCCAGGTCAGTTGTGGGGCAGTTACCTCACAATGCAATGAGGATGAGGATGCAAGCAAAGTATTCTATAAACTGCTTCCTCAATCTTCTCAGTGCCTCTGGTAACCAGCCAAGCCAGTCCTGGCCATGAGGAGGTGGAGACTTCAGGGGAAATGCTTGCCGACATTGTGCAGTGTTCACAGCAAAAGGGCAAGCTGGGGAAACCATAGCTGGAAAATTTTTAGTGCAGCAAAGTGTTCCCTACCCATCTGGCAGACCAGATACAGTTTTTCTTGCACCTTTTTTCAGTAAATGTAGGGCAGATAAAACAGCCTTTTACCCCATAGATGAAGCCCTGGAGAGATCATCCATAAATTACAACTATAGATTAATTTGGGGTGGGGTTGGGGTGAAGGAAGACAAGAGGGGACTCAAATGCCACAAACTCCTAAGGAGAATGCCATGAATAAAAACTTCCTGTACCAGTCAGCAGCATCCTAATGAGAGGGAGTTCACATGTGCACAACAGCTGTGTAAATTACAAAGCATGTGGGAAGAACTAACCACATCATACTACTTCCAAAACACTCGATTCCTTCCTTCTTTCTTCTTTTCTACTCTAAAATAATCTAAAACAATCCTATAACAATTACAAACTGGGGGAAAGGCAAACCATTTTGGGAAAGAAAAAAAATAGCAGCTGCTCTAGATATCATTTTCAGATTTTGGCTAGGATTAAGTTTTTTTGTTTGTTTGTTTTCTTTTTCTTTTTTTTTTTTTTTTAATTCTTGGCTGGCTTGACAGCCCTTCAGGATTTCAGCTGATTCCAAACACAGCTCAATAAAGATCATTCCAGAGAAGCTTCATATTCCTAAGATTCCTTAAATTTCTCTTTCTTTTAACTTAGGAAATTAGGTTGAAAGAGGATGAAAAACAGCCCAGATTGCACCATTTCCTATGCAAGTTCCTTGCAAAGCAAACTGTGCCCCCCTTTCCAACAAGAACAGAGAGACATAGTTCTGACTGGGAGGTGGGCGGTAGGTCCTCTGGAGCAGCAGCAGGACTATTCGTCTTTTGAAAATGCCCCAGCAGGCCCTAAGTCTGTCTGAAAACTTTTTGTAAAGGAGAAGGAGAAAAAAAAATGAGATTCTAGGGAGCTAACCATCTAAAAAAGCCAGTGACTGCACTGTGGACTTCAATCATGCACCAAATATTTATTTTGCACCTAGGCTGTGCCAGGCTTGTTCTATATGCTGAAGAGAGAGCAATAAAGACAACCAAGGGTCTGATTTCCTCAGAGTTTCTGTGCCTGGGGACCAAACTGTTACAGGAAAGGGGTCCTGATGCAGACCCCAAGAGAGGGTTCTTGGATCTTGTGCAAGAAAGAATTCAGGGCGAGTC
The DNA here is from genome assembly GCA_963573385.1 of Cacajao melanocephalus. Classification (NCBI taxonomy): domain Eukaryota; kingdom Metazoa; phylum Chordata; class Mammalia; order Primates; family Pitheciidae; genus Cacajao; species Cacajao melanocephalus. The sequence goes on from CAUYLG010023874.1 coordinate 38,450, forward strand.
CACAGTGCAAAGCAAAAGCAAGTTTATTAAGAAAGTAGAGGAATAAAAGAATGGCTGCTCCACGGACAGAGCAGCCCTTAGGGCCGCTGGTTGCCCATTTTTGTGATATGCTAAACAATGGGCGGATTATGCTAAACAAGGGGTGGATTATTCATGCCTCCCCTTTACAGACCATATAGGGTAACTTCCTGACATTGCCTTGGCTTGTGTAAACTGTCATGGCGCTAATGGGAGCGTAGTAGTAAGGATGACCAGAGGTCACTCTTGTCATTTTGGTTTTGGTGGGTTTTAGCCAGCTTCTTTACTGCAATTATTTTATCAGAAAGGTCTTTATGACCTGTATCTTGTGCCAACCTTCTGTCTTATCCTATGACTTAGAATGCCTTAACCGTCTGCGAATGCAGCCCAGTAGGTCTCAGCCTCATTTAACCCAGCTCCTATTCAAGATGGAGTTGCTCTGGTTCACACGCCTCTCACAAAACCATTAGGACAGCTCAAGGAAGCCCTTTCCCCTGACTGCTCCAAGTTGGGTTTGAAGTCTCTTCCTTCTGTTGTTCCTTCTCTTACATCCCTGGTTTATTATACCCTTTACCTTTCCATTATGTAATCACATGTCCCTTTGTAAACATCAAAGGAAAATAAGCAGGCACAGGGAGCTGATGAAAATGAGAACGATGACTCATAGGAGGATGTTTTTCTATTTTTCACTTATACAAGCCTCTTCTGAAAAGAACCTAGATGGCTTTTCTTTCTGAAACTCGCTTGTCTCCTCTATTGTAGTGAGTTCTCACTTTGGTTCTGATTATCAAAATCTACTCTCAACCATTCACTGCTATGTACTTCCAGCTCACCTGGGCCCTCAGAGTAATCTGGCAATCATTTCTTGTTTCCCTAAGCAGCTTTCTCCCCTCTTTCATCCTTCATTTAGGCTATTTTTAAAAATCTTCTGCCGGGTGTGGTGGCTCACGCTTGTAGTCCCAACACTTTGGGAGGCCGAGACGGGCAGATCACCCGAGGTCAGGAGTTTGAGAACAGCCTGACCAACATGAAGAAACCCCGTCTCTACTAAAAATACAAAATTAACCGAACGTGATGGTGCATGCCTGTAATCCCAGCTACTCGGGAGGCTGAGGCAGGAGAATCACTTGAACCCGGGAGGCAGATGTTTCAGTGAGCCGAGATAGCACCATTGCACTCCAGTCTGGGCAACAAGAGCAAGACTCTGTCTAAAAAAAAAAAAAATCTTCATATTCCCTAAAGTTCCATGCTCATATGCCACCCCAACTACCACATTCACCCACTATACCTCAACAGATGACAGTGTCTGTACTTCATAGACAAAATAGAAGCCATTGGAAAACTCCCTCCATTTCCAATCATGCCACCTAGAAGGTTCTCTGCATCTGCACATATATTTTCCCATCCTGCACAAAGAAAGGGTGTCCTCCCATTAAGGTGAGTCCCTGTACCCAAGCTTTAGATATACCCCCCTTAAGTATTTTCAGGAAGGGAGCTCCATCTGGTATTCCCTTCTTCACCTCCCCATTCATTTCCTCCCTCTGCTGGGTCCTTTCCTTCAGCCTAATACAAAACCCCTGGCCTCTCTTCCTACAGATTTCCTGCCAAAAACTGGTCTAGAAACTCATCCAAGAATTAATGAATAAAAAAGGAACCAGGAAAGGATCTACATTAAAGATTCTATTAGTTAACCATTGGATTGTTTTTCATCCCCACGACTGTCTCCTTTTTATTCATATTCATCTTTCTGGAATATTTTCTCAAACTCTATTTTCTTTCTTTCTTTCTTTCTTTTTTTTTTTGAGATGGAGTCTCGCTCTGTCGCCCAGGCTGGAGTGCAGTGGCACCATCTCAGCTCACTGCAACCTCTGCCTCCCCGGTTCAAGCAATTCTCCTGTCTTAGCCTCCTGAGTAGCTGGGAATACAGGCGCACACCACCATGCCTTTTTGTAATTTTAGGAGAGACGAGGTTTTACCATATTGGTCAGGCTGGTCACAAACTCCTGGCCTCAGGTGACTCACCCACTTGGGCTCCCAAAATATTGGGATTACAGGCGTGAGCCACCGCGCCCAGCCTCAACTCTATCTTCTAATCCTTCCAGTGACATTTTAATTTTGCCAATCGTACTCTCATTCCCAGGATTTCCTTGTATTTCTGATAATTCTTTTTATAGCATCTTTCCTCTTGTTTTAGGTAGGTAATATCCCCTTAAAACTCTGAAAATATTCATTAAGAGTTTGTTGGTTTTGTTTTCTTTTTAAACTGACTTCTGTTCCCTAAATTATCTCTGTCAGCCTTGTGGGATACTACTCATTACTGGGTGTAGGCTGATAGGTTTGTATACACATTCATGTCAGTACTCTAGGTCATGTTCCTGAACTCCAGATTTATATCTTTAATTGTCCAATAACGCATTGCTTTGACATCCCAAAGGCATTTCAAATGAAACTCAGATTTCTCCAGGCTTGTTTTCTTTTATCTCAGTAAATGACACTACCATCCACTCAGTTATCTAAGACCAATCAGTAATTCCTGACTGGCCCTATTTTTCCTCAACTATATCCAATACATTAATTCCTAGTGAATCTAGCTCCTTAATATCACTGGATGTTATCTCAATGTTTCCCACTTTACTGAAGAAACACAGGTGGTGCAAATCCTGGCTATCTCCACATATTAACCATTCTATCTCAGGGAAGGTGGAATGACCTGCTTTGTAAATTTGGAAAGGACAAACCGAGCATGCTAGTTTCTGTCACCCTTCCTCCTTGTGGTTGCGAGCCACAGGGGGCAAACATCCTAATCCTCCAGGTGTAGTTTTTCTCGGGGGGCATCACAGGTTGGATTTCCTGGGAAGTAGATTCTGAAATGGATATTAGCGTGTAGGAGGTTTTATTGGGGAATGCTCTTGGGATCAATGCTTTTTTCCAAGGAACAGGTGTTTCCTTGTTAATCCTAAGGAAAAGGAAGGCGAAAGAATGAGAAGAGAAGGGTGGAATGGGAGGGGTAGACAGGAAAAGAAGGGAAGGGAGCAAGTTGAGCTGAGATTCAGTCTCAATGCTGGCCTCAGCTGGATTTTGGGGAGAGCCAAAGCTGCAACAGCCTTTCAAAATTGTTTCAAATTGGGATCAAGACTTTATATTTTCTGCTCGGATCAGTCATTAGATAAGGGCCACCTCAGGTAGGAGCATGACTGGGCTAGTGGCTCTCTTTAGCCAAGGCAATCCCTAAAGAGGACTACTAGTTGATGGTGTCTGCAAGCAGCACTCCCAACAGAAGGAATAAATTGTTTATTTCTGAAAAAGGATCTAGGTGGCACACCACAACATTCACATCACAGGCACCTACCCTAATCAAGGGGTTTATTCAGGATCTCATTTGGCTCTCACACTAAGCTAAGACCTATATCTTAGCTTTTTTCCAGCAATAAATGTTTTAGAGTCTATCCACCAATCATTTATTTTATTGCTTTATTTTTCTAGAGGCCTAGGCTGGGATGAGGGCTGCCATTTAAACCTAAAACATTTCTCAACAACCTTCTCACTGTTCCACTGGGTCAGGCCATCCTCGTCTCCTTCCGGAACTACAGCTTCAGTTTCCTATCTGGCTGTCCTATTTCCATTATTACCACGCTTCAGTATTTCCTCCACAATTCAACAAAAGGAGATTTCAAAAGCACAAACCTGATCATCTCACTTCTGGTTGTTTAAAACTCTTCCTCGCTTTCCCATTGCCTTTGGGGATTAGACCTAAGTTTCTTAACAGAGCTGGACAGGCCAATGAGCTCTATCTCATTTATCTCGTCTTACTCTCTTAATACGCCACCATTCCTCACCTCTCTACTTGATGTTCCAGTGCAGGAAAAGTACTCAAAGTTTCAATTAGCAACCAAACTGTTTCTTGACTTTGCTTTTTAAATGCTTCCTCAGATTAGAATATACTGAACTTTTTTTTTTTTTTTTTTTTTGTCAGTCTCACTCACTTGACTGTGAGCATTTTGGGAGCAGGGATACTTCCTGTTCTTACAATAGGCACTCAATAAATATTAAATAAATGCATATATACATACATATATGAAAAGGATTTATGACCTGTTAAATGCTTATTTATTAGTGGTGGCCACTAAACCTATGAGAAAATGTTCCATTTTACTATTTAAAAAGCACTCTAAAACAAGGAGGTACAGTTTTTCACCTAGAAATTGGCAGAGTTAATAAAAATAATACTGGAGGCTAGCAAGGGTATGGCAAAATGGGCATCTGATACACTGCAAGTATCAGAAAAGCACTGTGGCAATATGGAATAAGTCTCCAGATGTGTAAGCCATGTGCCCTAATAATTGCACATCTAGAAATCTATCTAGTTAGAGATAGAAGTACAATTTATCTTCAAATGTATTCGTTGTAACATGCTTCTCTATTTTACTCTTGAATTGTCTATGCAGTCTATAATGAGCATGTTTTAATTTAAAAATCAGTAAAATGGGGGCTGGGCATGATGGCTCATGCCTGTAATCCCAGCAATTTGGGAGGCCGAGGCGGATGATTCACCTGAGGTCAGGAGTTTGAGACCAGCCTGGCCAACACAGTGAAACCCTGTCTCTACTAAAAATACGAAAAGTAGCCAGGCATGGTGGTGCATGCCTGTAATCCCAGCTAGTCTGGAGGCTGAGGCAGGAGAATTGCTTGAACCTGGGAGGCAGAGGTTACGGTGAGCCGAGACCAGGCCAAAAAAAAAGTCAGTAAAATGCTGACTGGGTTAGAGTTAGGATTACAGTTTGTAGAAGTGAGGTTCCAGGAATACTCAGTTACCTGGTTTCCTTATGTTCACACATTGGCGTGAAGACCCTGTGTAGTTCCCTTTCAAATTGTACCAGAGGTGCTGTGTGTGACTAGTAGAATATGACAGAAGTGACGGCAAGATTTGGTTTTAAAAGACAAGAGCAGGACAGGGTGGCTCATGCCTGTAATCTCAACACTTTAGGAGGCTGAGGCAGGAGGATTGCTTGAGGCCAGGGGTTCTGAGCAGCATAGTGAGACCCTTGTCTCTACCAAAAAAAAAAAAGGCCAGAAGTATTCACACACACATCTCTAGTTCCAGCTCAGGTACTCAGGAGGCTGAGGTGGGAGGATTGCTCGAGCCCAGGCAGTTCTGTGACCCGTTTTCCTGCCTCTGCCCTCCAGCCTGGGTAACAGAGCAAGATCCTGTCTCAAAAAAATAAATACATAAATTTGTAAACATTTTAAAAGACACTAGAACATCTATCTGAGTCCTCAGTCTCTCTCTCTCTCTCTTTCCATTTATAAGATATTATTAGACCAGGCAAATTATCTCTCCTCCTTTCTTCTGTCTATATCACTTGCTTTTGGGGAAAACCAGTTGCCATGCTATGAGGGCACACTACAATTACAGGTAGCTGGGATTTACAGGTATGTGCCACCCACATGGCAAGATATTGTGGCCTCTTGTCAGCATCACATGAGTGAGCTTGGAAGCAGGTCCCCAGCTCAGGTCAAGCTTCAGATGGCTGCAGCCCCAGCTAATGTGTTGACTGTGACTTCATGAGAGATCTTGAGTCAGAAACATACAATTAAGCTCCTTCTGGATTTCGAATCTAGAGAAACTGAGTTCACAAATGTTTACTGTTTTAAGTTGCTTCCTTTTGAGTATGGTGATCAACTGTCCAGCTTTTACCAGAACTGAGGGATTTACTGGGGTGTAGGATTTTCAATACTAAAACCAGGGAAATCCTGGGCAAACTGGGATAGTTGGTCACCTTAGTATTTTGAAAAATATACTTTTTTTAATGTATAGCAGCTTTATTGATATACATAATTCACATCTCATAATGTTCACTCATTAAAATTTAAATGGTTTCACTACATTCACAGAGTTGTGTAACCATCACCACCACCCAATTTTAGAACTTAAAAAAGAAATCTCACACTCTTGCTATAACCCCTGGGTCCCTCAACCCCCCTCTCTAATCTACTTTCTGTCTCTGTTCACCCTAGTTTTTTTTTTTTTTTTTTTTTTTTATTTGGTGTTTCGCTCTTGTTGCCCAGGCTGGAGTGCAATGGTGCGATCTCGGCTCACTGCAAACTCGCCTCCTGGATTCAAGCGATTCTCCTGCCTCAGCCTCCCGAGTAACTGGGATTACAGGTATGTGCCACAATGGCTAATTTTTGTATTTCTAGTAGAGATGAGGTTTCTCCATGTTGGTCAGACTGGTCTTGAACTCTCGACCTCAGGTGATCCACCTGCCTCAGCCTCCCAAAGTGCTGAGATTACAGGTGTGAGTTACTGCACCCAGCCTATGGTTACCCTAGTTTTGAGAGTAACTTATTATGCAGCAATAGATAATTAATACAGGGTTATAGATAATAAAGATGATTTTTCTCTTCATTACTCTTTTACTTTATATTTTTCTGAATTTTGCAAAGTATCTTCAATAAGTGTATCTTAAGTTAATATAAGAAAAATAGTAATATTCTATTTATTGAAAAGATGGCATAAAATTTCATGGAACTGTTGTTTTGGTCCACCTAGCATCCTTCTGCTCCCTGTTCTTCCGGTGACAGCACTACCCTTCTGTTTTAGGGAAGTGCCTTTCCTCAACTCCAGGTGGTTCTGATATGGTTACCAATCAAAAGACAAGGTGGATGTCTAAGTCAGACTGGAACAATCAGATTTTCTCTTTCATTAATGTGAATCTTAAGTGGAGGAACATGGGGCCAGAAGATATTTTTATTTTTTTTTATTTTATTTTTGAGACAGGGTCTGGTTCTGCCACGTAGGCTGGAGTGCAGTGGTGCAATCCTGGCTCACTGCAACCTCCACCTCCTGAGTTCAAGCAATTCTCACACCTCAGCCTCCCAAGCAGCTAGGACTAAAGGTACATGCCACCACGCTTGGCTAATTTTTGTATTTTTAATAGATATAGGGTTTCGCCATATTGGCCAGGGTTTCGCCATATTGGCCAGGCTGGTCTTGAATTCCTGACCTCAAGTGACCCGCCTGCCTCGGCCTCCCAAAATGCTGAGATTACTGGCATGAGCCACCATGCCCGGCTGACAGAAGGCATTTAAAGCTAGTCACAAGGAGGCAGAATCCTAGAGGGATGGTTAAAGAACTTTTGTTTCTAAGATTTCTGTCACTTTCCTGGTTCCTGTTCCTCTTGGTCATTCAGCAATGCCTTTGATTCTGTAAACTACTCCCATATGGCTTGAAAGGAAATCTCTTTTTCATTTAAGTTAGTTTCTGTTGCTTACAACAAAAAATTCAACTGACCCAAATAATAACAAAGACTATTTCCAGAAGGGTACCTCCTCTTCCCTAACAAAAATCCATAAATCTGCCACTCCAACACAACAGTTTTGTATTTGTTCATTTTACCTTCTGGTCCACTTTTGCATAGTTAGAATCACGAAGTACGTATCCTCTTATATTTAGATTTTTTACCTAACATTACACCTGTAAAAATGGTTCGTGCTTCTACAAGGTCTTCCATCCATCATCTTAAATATATGTGTTATTATCTTATATTTGTATATCATAATTTATTAAATCTTGACCCAGTGGTTGGATATTGGGGCTAATTTTAGTTTAGTTTGGTTTATGTCTAAACATACATAACCTTTAAAGTAAACATATTCACAGCAAGCATGTATTTCTTTCCTTAGACTACATCTACACAATTGAAAAATGGATCTGCTGTGGTGTTATCCTTGTTCCTTTCATGAATTTGATATGTAGAAAGATGTTTTTGTGCTACAAGTAATTTTCTGTCTTAAATATTTGGATTTCCATTTATAAGATATTATTAGATCAGGCAAAGTCAGATGAATAGGATTTACTTGGTTATGGATTGTGCTCTGTGGTATGATTGTTATACAGGTATTGGTGTGATTGGAACTTTTAAATAGAAATTTTATTGGATATGATATACACAGAGAAAATGGCGCAAATCATAAAGATAAAATCCTAATAAATTTTCACAAAGTGAACTCCCATGTAACTACCATGAAGATCAAGGAGGAGTACTGGCACTCTAGAGGCCCTTATGCTCTCTCCCGGTTATTACCTTCTGTCAGGTAACCACAATTGACATCTATTACCATAACTTAATATCTTCTGCTTTCTAATTTTAAATAAATGTACCCTTTTGTGTATGGTTTCTTTCACCCAGTGTAGTTATACGCTCCTTCTGTTCATACGTAGCAGTAGTTCATTCATTCTCATTGCTGTGTAGTATTGCATTGTGCAGATTTACCACCATTTATTTATCCATTCTACTGGTTGCCAAATTTTGACTACTTCAAACAGAACCAGAATTACCCAGTCATAGGTTATGCACATATTCATCTTTCCTAGACATTGCCAAACAATTTTCCAAAGTGGTAATACCAATTTACATCCCCGTGAGCAGCATAGGAGAGTTCCAGTTGCTCCAATGTCCTCAGCAATCCTTGGTATTTTCCATCTTTTTTATTTTAGACATAATGATAGGCATACAATGGTATCTCATAATTTTAATTTATGCTTCACGTTTATTGGCCATTTGGATGTTCTCTTTTATGAAGTACCTGTTCAAGTCTTTGATCCATTTTTTTTGGTTAGCTTTATTGGGATAAAATTTTTATAATGAAATTCACCAATTTAAAGAATGCAATTACATTAATTTTATAAGTGTATTTTACAAGGTAACCATCATCATAATCATGATAGAGAATATTTCCATTTTCCCAAAAAGCTCCCATGTGTTTTTTGAAGTTACTTCCCTTCTTCCACCTCCCTGACCACTGGCAACGCTGATATATCTTCTGTCACTATAACTTGGTCTTTTCTAGAATTTTACATAAATGGAATTATTTAGTTAGTGGTATTTTGGGTCTGGCTTCTTTCAATGAGTGTAATTTTGAAATTCCATCCATGTCATTTCAGCAAGTAGTAAATTACATTTTTTTTTTTCAGACAGTCTTGCTCTTTGCCCAGGCTGGAATGCAGTGGTGCAATCTCAGCTCACTGAAACCTCTGCTTCCCAGGTTCAAGTGATTCTTGTGCCTCAGCCTCCTGAGTAGCTGGGATTACAAGTGCCTGCTCCCACACCAACTAATTTTTGTATTTTTAGTAAAGATGGAGTTTCACCAAGTTGGCCAGGCTGATCTTGAACTCCTGACCTCAAGTGATCTGCCCACCTCAGCTTCCCAAAGTGCTGGGATTACAGGCATGAGCCACCAGGCCTGGCCCAGCTAATAACTTTTTATTGGTGAATACTGTTCTGTTGTATGGATATATCTCTACTTGTTAATCAATTCATCTTTAGACTGACATTTTATTGTTCCTAGTTTTTAGCCAATATGAATAAAGCTGCAATGAACTTTTAAGACATGTATTTGTATATACATATGTTTTCATTTTTCTTAAGTCAATATCTAGGATTGGGATTGCTGGGTCTCATGATAAATGTACATTTAAATTAAGAAACTGTCAAACTTTCCAAAGTGACTACATTATTTACATTCCAATCAGCAGTATGTGAGTGTTCCAGTTGCTCCACGTCTTAGTTAGCACTCGGCATCGTCAGTCTTGTTAATGTTAGTCATTCTAGCGCATATGTAATGCTATCTTGTTACAGTTTTAGTTTGCATTTTTCCAGTGATTAACACTGTTGAGCATGTTTTCATGTGCTTATTGTCACTCATGAAATGTCTGTTAAATTCTTTTGCCCATTTTATAAATTGAATTATTTTGAGTTATTTTTTTTTCTTTTTTTTGAGATGGAGTCTCACACTGTCACCTGGGCTGGAGTGCAATGGCATGATCTCGGCTCACTGCAACCTCTGCCTCCCGGGTTCAAGCAATTCTCCTGCCTCAGCCTCCCAAGTAGCTGGGATTACAGGTGCACACCAGCACATGTGGCAAATTTTTTGTATTTTTAGTAGAGACAGGGTTTCACTATGTTGGCCAGACTGGTCTTGATCTCCTGATCTTGTGGTCTGCCCACCTTGGCCTCCCAAAGTGCTGGGATTATAAGAGTGAGCAACTGCGCCCATCTAATTATAGTTCTTATTGAGTTGTAAGAATTCTTTATTATTCTTGATACAAGCCTATCATCAGGTGTTTATTTTACACATATTTTTTTCCAGTCTGTGGTTCGCATTTTCATTTGTATAGTTACTTATGAAGAGCAAAACTTTTTTATTTGCATAAATCTAATTTATTAATTTTTTTTTCCTTTGTTTTTAGAGACAGGGTCTGGCTTTGTTGCTCAGACTGGTCTCAAACTCCTGGCATCAAGCTGTCTTTCCACCTTAGCCTCCCAATGTTCTGGGACTACAGTGTGAGCCACTGTGCCTGGCCTTCTTCTTCTTTTATATTTATGTGTAGTATTTATGTAGCATTTTGTGTATGTATGTAGTATCTAAAAATATTTGTGAGATACAAGGTCATAAACATTTTAGTCTGTTTATTTTAACAATTTATTCATAGATGCATGCTTTGCCATGTCATAACAGGACTATTTGGGGTTTCTATTTCTTTTGGTGTCACTTTTGGTAAATTGGATTATTCTAGAAATTCCCCATTTTATCTAAGTTTTCTAATTTATTGATATTAAGTTGCCCAAAATATTTTCTCTCCAACTTTGTAATGTTTGTGGGGTCCACAGTAGTGTCTTTTTTTTTCAAGTCTGATAGAGGTAATATGTGTCCTCCCTCCTTTTTATTTATATATTGTATGTGTGATCAGTTTTTCTAGGGAATTATCAGTTTTATTATTCTTTTCAGTAACTTTTCTCCACGGTACTTCGTTTTTTTTTTTTTTTTTTTTTTTATACTGGGTATAAAATTTTCACCCAGGTCCAAGCTGGAGATCATAAGAGTAACAACAAAATGGAAAAATGCAGC
>CAUYLG010023876.1:0-22587 GCA_963573385.1 Cacajao melanocephalus
TCACCTGAGGTCGGGAGTTCAAGACCAGCCTGACCAACATGGTGAAACCCTGTCTTTACAAAAAAGAAAAAAATAAATAAAAGAAGCAGTCAAGGCCAGGCACAGTGGCTCATTCTTGTAATCCCAGCACTTTCGGAGGCCGAGGCTGGTGGGTCACCTGAGGTCAGGAGTTTGAGACCAGCCTGGCCAACATGGTGAAATCCTGTCTCTACTATAAAAACAAAAAGGCTGGGCGTGGTGGCGGGCCCCTATCATCCCAGCTGCTTGGGAGGTTGAGGCAGGAGAATTGCTTGAACCCAGGAGGTGGAGGTTGCAGTGAGCCAAGATCACGCCATTGCAATTCAGCCTGGGTGACAGAGCAAGACTCCATCTCAAAAAAAAAAAAAAAGCAGTCACAAAAGACCACATATTATATTATCACATATTGTATAATATGTGAAATCACAGATGATTTCATTTATATGAAATGCCCAAGGCCAGGCTTGGTGGCTCACACCTGTAATCTTAGCACTTTGGAAGGCCAAGGTAGGAGGATTGCTTGAGGCCAGGAGTTGGAGACTAGCCTGGGCGATGTAGGAAGACCTCATCTCTACAAAAAATAAAGAAAAAACTAGCCAGGTGCGGTGGCTTGGACCTGTAGTCCTAGCTACTCAGGAGGCTTAGACAGGAGGATTGCTTGAGCCCAGAGATTCGAGGCTTTAGTGAACTATGATTGCACCACGGCACTCCAGCCTGAGTGACAGAGTAAAACCCTGCTTCTAAAAAAAAGTCTAAAATAAGCTAATCTACAGAGACAGAAAATATGTCAGTGTGGAATGATTGCTAATAGGTATGGGATTTCTTTCTAGGGTGATATAATTGTGGTGATTAACTGTAGTGATAGTACAATATCACTATTCACTTTAAATGGGTATACTGTATGGTATGTGAATTATGTCACAATAAAATTATCCTAAAAATATGTAGTTATTGAAAATATGTAATTGTGAAAAGCGTTATAAAGCTGTTTTCCCCCACCACCAGAAGCTATTTTAATAAAATATTTTAACCTATTAGAAATGAAAGGAAAATTGGCCAGTTGCAGTGGCTCATCCTTGCAATCCCAGCACTTTGGGAGGCTGAGGTGGGCGTATCACGAGGTCAGGAGTTCAAGACCAGCCTGACCAACATGGTGAAGCCCTGTATCTACTAAAAAAATACAAAATTATCTGGGCATGATAGCGCGGGCCTGTAATCCCAGCTACTCAGGAGGCTGAGGCAAGAGAATTGCTTGAACTAGGAGGCGAAGGTTGCAGTGAGCCGAGATCGCGCCACTGCACTCCAGTCTGGATGACAGAGAGAGACGCCGTCTCAAAAAAAAAAAAAAAAAAAAGAAATGAAAGGAAAGTTAAGTAGTCAAGGGTGCTAATCCTTCTCTGTTAACCACAGGAAAACTGGCTATTTAGACTGTGTGTCTGTGCCAGCATCCCACCACCAACCTGGAACGGTATTCGCTAATAACAAGCAAAGTATTCCTCAGTCGTAACAGCTTCTGAATTGTTGGACTCCCATAGAGCAATCATTCTTAAGCTTTTTTATTTTTTTTGTTGGGGTGTGTGTATATAAGGTATTGCATTATGTTTACTTTAGTATATATTGCTACCAGTTTTTCCAAATCTAATCTTTGAGAATCTGGTATAAGCTATGGTTCTTCTGGTACATATACACAGAGACATGCATGCAATATTATGCATATCTTAGGGTGTACAGAGATCCCTTGAAACCAACCTATGAAGCCCAGTTTCTATAAAATTAAAGCATGGTCACAGGAATTAACAGTGGCTCTTATTTATTCAGACGTGTGCTCAGCACAGTCACATGCTCCTAAATATATGACCTGACCATTCGAAAGATCTGTAGTATGGCTGGTTGGGGTGTAAACTGGTACAACATACTTTGCAAAGCTGGTGGCAATATATACTAAAGCTGAACGCAATCCAAAACCCATGTCCCTGCAATCCCCCTCCTAGGTATATATACCTGATTGAAATGAATTATTTGGGGGTGGGGGCAAAGGGCAGTTGTTAATGGGTACAATAAAAGTAGAAAGAAAAGATCTAGTATGTGCTAGCACAATGGGGTGACTATAGTTAAAAATAATTGTTCATTAAAAAATAACTGGCTGGGCGCATTGGCTCATGCCTGTAATCCCAGCACTTTGGGAGGCTGAGGCAGGCGGATCACCTGAGGTAGAGAGTTCGAGACCAGCCTGACTAACATGGAGAAACCCAGTCTCTACTAAAAATACAAAATTAGCCGGAAGTGGTGACACATGTGTGTAATCCCAGCTACTCAGGAGGCTGAGGCAGGAGAGTTGCTTGAATCCGGGAGGTGGAAGCTGTAGTGAGCTGAAATCATGTCATTGCACTCCAGCCCGGGCAACGAGAGCAAAATTCTGTCTCAAAAAATAAAAAAATAAAATAAAATAACTAAAAGATAGGCTGGGCGCGGTGGCTCACACCTATAATCACAGGACTTTGGGAGGCCGAGGTGGATGGATGGCCTAAGGTCAGGAGTTCGAGACCAGCCTGACCAACATGGTGAAACCTGGTCTCTATTAAAAATACAAAAACTAGCCGGCTGTAGTGGCAGGTGCCTGTAATCCCAGCTACTCGGGAGGCTGAGGGAGGAGAATTGCTTGAACCTGGGAGATGGAGGTTGCAGTGAGCCAGGATTGTGCAATGGCACTCCAGCCTGGGTGACTGAGTGAGACTCCATCTCAAAAAACAAAGACTTGTGTTTCATTATTTTGAGCATTTAAAAAGTATTTGTTGGCCAGGTGCTGTGGCTCACGCCTGTAATCCTAGTATTTTGGGAGGCCCAGGCAGGTGGATCACTTGAAGCCAGGAGTTTGAGAGCCTCCAGCCTGGCCAAAATGGTGAAACCCCATCTCTACTAAAAATATAAAATTTAGCTGGAAGTTGTGGTGCATCCCTGCAATTCCAGCTATTCAGGAGGCTGAGGCAGGAGAATGGCTTCAACCCGGGAGGCGGAGGTTACAGTGAGCCGAGATTGTGCTACTGTACTCCAGCCTGGGTGACAGAAAGAGACTCTGTCTCAAAAAACAAAGATTTCTTTTAGGCTGGGCGCGGTGGCTCACACCTGTAATCCTAGCACTTTGGAAGGCCAAGGCAGGCGGATCATGAGGTCAGGAGATTGAGACTATCCTGGCTAACACGGTGAAACCCTGTCTCTACTAAAAATACAAAAAATAGCCGGGCATGGTGGCGCATGCCTGTAATCCTAGCTACTCGGGAGGTTGAGGCAAGACAATCGCTTGAACCGGGAGGCGGAGGTTGTGGTGAGCCGAGACGGTGCCATTGTACTCCATCCTGGGCAACAAGAGCAACACTTGGTCTCAAAAAAAAAAGAAAAAAAATTTTTTGTTCCAATCCGCTTTCTCAGATTGAATGTTTAGCCTTTTAAATATTCATAATGTTCCTGAGAATCTGTTTCGCTATTCTGTTATCTTCCCCCTTCTCCAGTCTTCCCCTCCTCAATCAGACCCATGTCTTCTTCCCTACTTCCCAGAAGAAAAAATACCTACTTTGGATTAATATAAATCACTTTAACCTAATTTATTTAAGACTTTTTGGCCTCTACTTAGGGGTTCAAGAGAAGCTGAGGTGATAGAACTAGGGGGGAAGAGTTATTGTTTTATTATTTTTATTTTATTATTATTTTTTGAGACGGAGTTTCACTCTTGTTGCCCAGGCTGGAGTGCAATGGCACCATCTCGGCTCACCGCAACCTCCGCCTCCTGGGTTCAAGCAATTCTCCTGTCTCAGCCTCCTGAGTAGCTGGGATTACAGGCATCTGTCACCTTGCCCATCTAATTTTGTATTTTTTACTAGAGACGGGGTTTCTCCTTGTTGGCCAGGCTGGTCTTGAACTCCCAACCTCAGGTGATTCGCCCTTCTCGGCCTCCCAAAGGGCTGGAATTACAGGCGTGAGCCACTGCGCTGGGCCTAAGAGTTATTATTATTATTAAGGCTAACCTACAAATATTTTTAGGTATTTTTATGGGTTTAAATATCCATAAATCTTTGAAGAAGCCTCACTTTCAGTTAAGAAAGAAACATTTCAATAAATCTGAAATACAAGAAAAACTTTGAATTAAAATTTTTCTCATCAAATCAGGAAAATGATATACATCTATTGGATTGACTTTATGTAGCAGAAACATGAATTCAGTCAAGAAGCCCTTCTGAAGGAGTAGAAGGCCCTAGATTCCCAGGTAAGCTTCTGAAGTAAATTCAGATAAAATCTACTACCATACTTTGGGAGGCTGAATAAGATTAAGAAAAACAAAGTGATGGCCAGATTATTTATATTCTGGGGGAAAATTCTACAGAAAAGATGTGTTTTCAGAGCTCTTAGGGAGTATTTAATTTTTCCCCTGTGGTTGAATTTACTTTCTACAATCTGGAATGTAAAGGGAAATTAATACAATAAGTGAGCTGGGCTGCTAGAAAGATTTCTGCCAGGAAGTGACTCTTGGTTTGACTTGCATTCATGAAAATAAATATTACTACTTTCTGGGAGAGATGGCTCCCTCAATTATCAATAAAAAGTCACGTTTCGGTTAGGCATGGTGGCTCATGCCATAGTGGCATGGAAGCCGAGACAGGAGGATTCCTTGAGGCCAGGAGTTCGAGACCAGGGTGGGCAACATAGGGAGACCCCTCTCGTCTCTACAAAAACAAAAAAAGTCACGTTTGGTTTGTCTCTTTCCAAATTACATAGACAACTTGGAACTCACTGAGGAGAAACATAAGACAGACCAAGGCTTTGAGAACTGTGGACACAGAAACAAAGAGTACAAACACACGTAAGAGTTAATAGAATAACATAAAATAGCTGGCTAGGTGTGGTGGCTCACGCCTGTAATCCCAGCCCTTTGGGAGGCTGAGGCAAGTGGATCACCTGAGGTCGGGAGTTCGAGACCAGCCTGGCTGACATGGTGAGACCCTGTCTCTACTAATAATACAAAAATTAGGCGGGCATGGTGGCACAAGCCTTTAATCCCAGCTACTCAGGAGGCTGAGGCAGGAGAATCACTTGAACCCAGGAGGTGGAGGTTGCGGTGAGCCAAGATCGCGCCACTGCACTCCAGCCTGGGCAACAAGAGTCAAACTCTGTTTCAAAAATAAAAAATAACAAAGCAGTGTTACCTAACATTTTAACATTAAAGCGATTAGTTTTATTTTTTAGGGAGAGTGAAACACATTTTGGAAATCATATGAATACACACTTATGGGCATTTTAGCTGTGTGGCAAAAAGGAAGAACAAATTTTATCTGTTCGAATCTAAATGTTAGTTTTGTTATAATTTAATGTCAGAAAGCATGCATGCATACATGCAAGACAGTGGAATATATAAAGTGTTGAAAGACAAAAACAACCCACCAACCTAGAATTCTTTTTGTTGTTGTTGTAGAGATGGGGCTCTGGCTATGCGGCCCAGGCTGGTCTCGAACTCCTGGCCTCAAGTGATCCTCCCGCTCTGGACTTCCAAAGTGCTAGAATTACAGGTGTGAGCTGTTGTGCCCAGCCCAACCTTCCAATTAAATTATCCTTCAGAAATGAAGGCGAAATAGACATTCTTAGACAAAAAACTAAGGGAATTCATGTCCAGCTGACTTGCTCTGTAAGAAATGTTATTGAGAGAGGGAGAATGATATGTAGGAAACTCAGTTCTTTTTTTTTTTTTTTGAGTTTCGCTTTCACCCAGGCTGGAGTTGTTAAGTGACTCAATCTCGGCTCACTGCAACCTCCACCCCAATGTTCAAGCGATTCTCCTGCCTCAGCCTCCCCAGTAGCTGGGATTATAGGCAACCATGCCCGGCTAATTTTTGTATTTTTAGTAGAGATGGGGTTTTCCCATGTTGGGCAGGCTGGTCTCAAACTCCTGACCTCAAGTGAGCTGCCCGCTCAGCCTCTCAAAGTGCTAGGATTACAGGTGTGAGCCACTGCACCTGGCCAGAAACTCAGTTCTATATAAACAGCAACTGGAAAGGAATAAATAAAGGTAAACAAACAACAAAAAAGATTTAGCCTGTCGTGGTGCAAGTGCTGTAATCACAGCTACTGGGGAGGCTGAGGTGAGAAAATCCCCCGAGGCCAAGAGTTCAAGGCAGCCTATGAAAGTGCCTGTGAATAGCTAATGCACTCCAGCTTTGGCAACAAAATTGAGACCCCATCTCTTAAAAAAAGAGCTGCCAGTTTCGAAATCCTGTTTAGTTTACAACTTGAGTATATTCTCTTAGAATATTTTCTGGGCTGGGTGAGGTGTCTCATGCCTGTAATCATAGCACTTTGGGAGGCTGAGGCGGGTGAATTACCTGAGGTCAGGAGTTAGAGACCAGCCTGGACAACATGGAGAAACTCCATCTCCACTAAAAATATAAAAAATTAGCTGGGTGTGGTGGTGGGCACCTGTAATCCCAGCTAGTCGAGAGGCTGAGGCAGGAGAATTGCTTGAACCTGGGAGGCAGAGGTTGCAGTGAGCCAAAATTGTGCCGTTGCACTCCAGCCTGGGCAACAAGAGCAAAACTCTGTCTCAAAAAAAATTTTTTTATGTGAAAAGTACACACATTCATGAAATTCTGGCCCATCACCAATTATTTTGTACATGTTCCTCTGCCTAGGATAGCCTCTGCTCTTCCCTCCTAGCCTGAAAAGATTCTTTGAGACTTTAAAAAACATTTTTTTTTTTTTTAAGAGACGGGGTTTCACCATGTTGGCCAGGATGGTCTCAATCTCTGACCTCGTGATCCACCTGCCTTGGCTTCCCAAAGTGCTGGGATTACAGGCGTGAGCCACCGCGCCAAGCCTAAAAAACTTTTCTTAAAAATAGAGACAAGGTCTTGCTGTGGCTGAGGCTAGTCTTGAACTCCTGGACTCAAGTGATCCTCCCACCTTGGCCTCCTAAAGTGCCGATTTGCACTATGTCTTCAGGCAAGCCTTATTACCTGAGTTCGTTCATTCGTTCCTTCTTTCCTTCCTTCCTTCCTTCTTTCCTTCCCTCCCTCCCTCCCTTCCTTCCTTCCTTCCGTCTTGCTCTGTCACCCAGGCTAGAGTGCGGTGGGATGATCTTGGCTCACTGCAGCCTCCACCTCCTGGTTCCAGCAATTCTCCTGCCTCAGTCTCCTGAGTAGCTACAACTACAGGCAGGTGCCGCCATGCCTAGCTAATTTTTGTATTTTTAGTAGAGATGGGGTTTCACCATGTTGGCCAGGCTTGTCTCAAACTCCTGACCTCGGATGATCTGCCTGCCTCAGCCCCCCAAAGTGCTGGGATTACAGGCGTGAGCCACCATGCCCCGCCACTTGAGTTTTTCTTTTTGAGATGGAGTTTTGCTCTTGTTGCCCAGGCTAGAGTGCAATGGTGCAATCTTGGCTCTCTGAAAAATTTGGCTTCAGCCTTCCAAGTAGCTGGAATTACAGGCATGCACCACCAGGCATAGCTAATTTTGTATTTTTATTTGAAACTGGGTTTCTCCATGTTGGTCAGGCTGGTCTCAAACCCCCGACCTCCGGTGATCCACTTGCCTCGGCCTCCCAAAGTGTTGGGATTACAAGCTGAGAGTTTCTTTAAAATGCAGCTTCCTCCTAACTCCAGAGACTGATTTACTAGGATCTGAATTTTAGCAAAGTACCCTCCTATCACACACACATAATTTTGGTGGAATGGTCTTTGCAATACACTTAGAAACATTGTATAAATCTTGACTTAGGGAAACAGTACTGTCTTAAATAAAAATATTAGAAAAGTATAAACAATCCTAGGTAGCTTCATACTGTAAAGCTGCCATCCCCAAATTCCAAACTATGGTCTAGTGAAAAAAAAAAGTATAAACAATCCTAATAAACAAATGTATTATTGTCTCTTGTGCTGTAGACAGTCTAAAGAAAGGGAGAATAAGCCAATTATAAGCACACCTACATTTTTACGTGTTACCTCTATTACAGCCAGGCATATCACCTACATTTGGAACTTAAGACTTTCAGCTCCTAGATAAATGCAGGTGTCATATGCAAGTAGATATTTGTAGGACAGATCATATTCATTCTCTTCATGGTAACAGCGGTATAATTGGTTAATTTATTTTGATTGAGATGGAGACGCTATTTAGGCTCTACAGAATTAGCTGGTGTTCATCAGGTCAGCTTTGATGTGTCCTGCCCGTCAGCCTATGCATGTTACAATTGTTTTTGTATCCCTCATTTTCTGCATAGGATAAAACAGGCTGGTATGCTAGCATAAAGGGGGAGGCATTACTAGCCTTGTGTAGAAAGTCCTTATTTCCAATGAAAACAAATTAAGTTATAAAATTGTGCACAGAGAGACCAGAGAGCTGATAATTGATCTTTATTACACAGAAATGTGAAGGCCATATGCATTAAATGAGAAGGTGTTTGGCAGTGAATATTATGCAGATTCAAACTCAAGACATCTTCGTCTTATTGAGATATAATATAAAAATAAACACTAAGAGTTGCAAGAAAGAACTCAATTCAACTTCTATCCCCCAATCAAGCTAAAACTTTCCACAGGAAAACCTGGTTTCAATTCATGCCGAATTGTTCAAGGAAACGAAAAAGCTAAATCAGGTAGAGACAACACAGGGACTAGCTTTTGCACTGTTAGAGAGCCAGACTGAAGCTCTATTCAGCCTCACATTTAGAGTTTGTTCCTATTACAATTTATATCTCTATTCACCTACGAGATACCTAACGGGAAAAACAACACAAAACAAAAAAAAAAACGTTAATTGAGTTGGGGAATTGTTGTGGGCTAAGTAGATTTGGCAGAGGAGATAAATGAATAAATCATTCACTTAATTACTTCTAATCAGGAGGATTTAATGTCAGGTCTGGGTCATCTGTATTAGCCTTTGACAGCCTGTTATTCTGTAATGGTCAAGAGGCACTATCCCATTACAGTATAATAAATGTTTAACATGAGCACAGCTCAATGCCCATCCTCCTTATATCCTCAAATACTGGACTTTATATCAGCATGCTTTCGACACCAAGTTAGCCCTCTAAATAGGATCTTTCTTAATAAAGCTTCTCACTGCCCTCACTACTGAAGTGAAAAACTTATTAGAGATTTGGCCAGAATCTCTGAAACAAGACTGAAACAATTACTGAAACAAGACTGATGACTAGGAGCACATCTATGTATTAAATATAGACAAAACTACTCCCAGAACCCTTAAATATAGACAGACTCGATCAATTTACGTAGGAAGCCAAAAATAGAAAAGAAAAAGCTCTGGAGTTCAGATATACTGATAAATTCAGCAACTGAAACTTACAATTCCTTCAATTCAGTCAGAGCAGAGACATTTAAAGTAGCTGGAGGGGCAGGTGCAGTGGCTCATGCCAGTCATCTCAGCACTTTGGGAGGCTGAGGTGGAAGAATTGCTTGAGCCCAGGAATTCAAGACCAGCTTGGGCAACAAAGCGAGACCCTGTCTCTATTTAAAAAAAAAAAAAAAAAAGCTCAGTATGGTGGCACGTGCCTGTAATCCCAGCTAGTTGGGAGGCTGAGGCAGGAGGATCCCTTGAGCCCTGGAGGTCAAGGCTGCAGTCAGCTGTGATAGCACCACTGTACTCCAGCCTGGGCAATAGAGCAAGACCCTGTCTCAAAAAAAAGTGAACTCGGGGAAACGGGACAGTCATGTGCTCGAAAGATGGAACTTTCCATGCCACCTCCCTTACAAATTCTAATGTTGACTGCATGAACAAGGTGTTGAGAGAGACTTTTTTCCTTCATTTAGACTTTTGCCTTAGTGAATAAGGACGCAAGATAGAGCTTAGAGGGACGAGAGAATAGATTTCTGGCTCTAGGACTTTGAGATCCAGGTATTTGAATCTGGGACATTCTCATTAGGTTGTTAGAAAAGGAAAGATGAGAAAATTACTAGCAGGATATACAATTTCACAGACCATCTGCTCCAAAAATTAGTTTTGTTTCTCATTGCTCCTTATTGAGCAACAGTTATTTCAAAAAGTTACATTATTTAGCAGAATCTGAGAGGCAAAGACTGTGAAAACATGTATTTAAGATAGAAAACAAACTTAGAAAAATATAATAGATGGTTTGCTTTTTATCCCATTCACATTCTGTAGCTGGAGAACTCTAAATCCCATTTAGATATTTCTGTTTATCCAAAAGCACACTGGTGAAACTAAACCAAGAAATGGGAGAAAACGTTCATTGGGTGTGTGTGGGTTCTCCCAGTTTATTCACCTATGGAGTGGACGTGTGGGGAGAAACAAGGTCTACTTATAATGGCCAAGGTCTATGGAGAAGCCCTGAAGTTGCTCTCTCCAAATCACAAGTCTGATTCAAGAAAAGGAAACAAAAATGATGAAAACATCTCATCACACAAAACTCAGTGATGAGGTCTCTGACAGTCACCAGCCAGCAGGGGAAAAGGAGAAACCCACCTGCTGGCTTTAAGATTTATTGAAGGCTGCCAGCACAGCCCAGATCATCTCTGTGGCACTAGGCTTTGTCCCTTCCACTTCAGGGTCCAGTTCTACTAAGTCCTTGGCTCGATTCATTGCCACGTCATACTTGTCATCTGTCAGAGAGGAGAAGACATTCTCTAGCACATCAGAGGAGTGGGCTAGCACCAGGAGTGCTAGTGTTCGCTTGTCCATGCGCTGAGGGTCATTTACCCACCGCTCTAGCACACTGTCTTGAAGTTTCTTCACTAGCCGCTGTTTCTCGGTTGCATTGGTCACTGGGTGAGTAGTCATGTCAAATAGCAGGAAATTCTGCTTCTCAGTGGTTAGAATTCCCTTCTCTACGAGGTTCTTTGCAATGCGCTCTCGTACATTTCTCAGCTGGTACTGTAATTTGAAGGGGTTCCAGGTCTCGCCTATGAGAAAAAACAAATAGGACATAATGAACAGAAAGAGAAGAGCAGAATGAAAGATGTAGTTATTTGGAACCTTGAATGGTTAAAATGTTTAAAAGCATAATCTTTATTCATTCCTCAATTCATGAACCCTCAGGCCTTTATAATCTGGTTTGGACTCCAACCATATTCCACATTAAACCAGCTTCAAAATACGTTACCAAAGCCTTCCCTATTGCTAGAGCCTATGGACTTTATTTCTGTTCTTATGTGACCTCTCTGTGACACTGTAAATTATTTATGTCTTTTTGAAATTGTCTTTAGGACACTAGTCTCTCCCGGATGATTTCTACTCGGTATTGCAGAAATTCTATTTGCTGGTGAAGCTGAGAGGACGGAGGTTCTCTCCTCTACTTGCAGAGCAGAAGCTCCATCCCAGGCCTGGTAGGCTGATAATACTGAGACTTCAGTTGCTCCCATTCCAGCTTGTTCGTAGGTTAGAGAGTCTGCAACAGAAAAGGCAAGCCAAGCAAACCAGGGGCTAACACCTTTTTTCCCCAGCACCTACTCATAGAGCAGGAGGGTGTCACTCTAGGAGAAGTGGGCCCTTGTGCAGAAGTTCTGCCCAGGAGGGAAGAAAGGCCTGAAAATTGAGGAGCTACAAAACGCTGCCTGAGAGGACTGACTTTATTTGGAACGCAGTGTGGAGAAGTCTATGCCTAAGCGTGTTGAAAACCATAGAGATCTTGGTGGAGAGCAATGACGAGGGTGCTGCTACCTCTATGGTACTGGTATGAAAAACCCAAATGGTGGCCAGGTCCGGTGGCTCATGCCTGTAATTCCAGCACTTCCGGAGGCTGAAGTGGGTGAACCACGAGGTCAGGAGTTCAAGACCAGCCTGACCAACATGGTGAAATCCTGTCTCTACTAAAAATACAAAAATTAGCTGTGTGTGGTGGCAGGTGCCTGTAGTCCCAGCTACTTGGGAGGCTGGGGCAGAAGAATCGCTTGAACCTGGGAGGCAGAGGTTGCAGTGAGCTGAGACTGCACCATTGCACTCCAGCCTGGGCAACAGAGCAAGACTCCATCTCAAAAAAAAAAAAAAAAAAAGAAAAGAAAGAAAAGAAAAACCCAAAGGGCAAAGGCTCCAAATGCTTAACAGGCAGAACCAGAGAAAGAGAAAGCCAAGAAGAGCTCTTCTGGAATCATGACCAACATGGGGGTTGGGAAGACTGTTTGCCTGCACTAGGCTGGATCCACTCAGGAGCAATCAGAGCAGGACGTAGACTTGACTTGAGAGTATTCCCCAGGCCACATGTAGATCCCTTAACAAAGGGTGGATACTTCACTGGCACCAAGCGCTAAAGCACAACCCCTGACCAAACACTGGCTGAACAATAAGCTACTCTAACTCAGAGGCAACTCCTAGGAAGCTACGTTAAAAAAAAAATAGCTGGACGTCGTGGTGCATGCCTGTAGTGTCAGCTACTCAGGAGGCTGAGGCAGGAGAATTGCTTGAACCCAGGAGGCGGAGGTTTCGGTCAGCTGAGATTGCACTACTGCACTCCAGCCTGAGTGACAGAGTGAGACTTCATCTCAAAAAATGAAAAATAAAAATAAAATTTAAAAAATCACATGCAGCCCTGGTATATGTCCAAGGATGTACTCTCTCTGAGAAGAAATCAGAGAGGGAAATTCCAAGCTGCTAGTTCCTCAATGAATGTGGGGCAAAATGTAAACTCCCTGATTTGTGATAGCTGTGTCAAAATCACACACACATCCAACAGTAAAGGATAAAAAAAAAATCTAATTGGTTGAAGGGTCTTAAGCACAACCTTTGACTAGTATGTGGCTTCTGCCAACCCACTGGCAGCACAGAGGGAGCTATATGACTCATCATATAGAGAATACCAATAAAGACAGAAGTTACAAAAAAAGAACCATTTAGGCCAGGTGCGGTGGCTTATGCCTATAATCCCAGCACTTTAGGAGGCTAAGTGGGCGGATCATTTGAGGCCAGGAGTTCGAGACCAGCCTGGCCAGCATGGTGAAACCCCGTCTCTATTTAAAATACAAAAATTAGCCAGGTGTGGTGGGCGCCTGTAATCCCAGCTGCTTGGGAGGCTGAGGCAGAGATTGCTTGAATCAGGGAGGCAGAGGTTGCAATAAGCCAAGATTGCGCTACTGCACTCCAGCCTAGGTGACAAAGCAAGACTCCATCTCAAAATCCCCCTCAACCCCCCAAAAAAACACAGAAATCCTAGAGTTTAAAAGGACAACAAACAGACTGGGCGTGGTGGCTCATACCTGTAATCTCAGCACTTTGGGAGGCCAATGCAGGCGGATTACTTGAGGTCAAAAGTTTGAGACCAGCCTGGCCAATATGGTGAAACCCCACCTCTACTAAAAACACAAAATTAGCCCAGTGTGGTATTGTGCACCTGTAGTTCCAGCTACTCGGGAAGCTGAGGCAGGAGAATCACTTGAACCCAGGAGGTGGAGGTTGCAGTGAGCCAGTATTGCACCATTACACCCCAGCCTGGGTGACACAGCAAGACTCAAAAAAAAAAAAAAAAAAAGTACAACAAACAGAATGAGAAATTCATTCAAGGATCTCAACAATAGATCTGAGCTGGCAAAAGAAAGAATCAGCAAACTTAGAGAGAGATCAAAGAGATTATGCAATATGAAGAACAAGGAGAAAAGAGAATGAAGAAAAACAAACAGACCCAGAGAAATGTGAAATATCATTAACTTGACAAACATACATAAAATGGAACCACCAGAAGGAAAGGAAAGAGGCAGAAAAAATACTCAAGGAAGTAATGGCTAAAATCTTGCCAAATATGATGAAAAACACTCAACCACACATTTGAGAAGCCCAACAAACTCCAAGTAGGATGAACACAAAAAGACCTGTATAACATCAGAGTAAAAATGTTGAAAACCAGAGATAAATGGAAAATCATGAAAGCAGAAGAGAAAAATGACTTATCACATCATACCGGAATTCTGATAAGCTTAACAGCTGACTTCCCATTAGAAAAAATGCAGGCCAGAAGAATGAGCAGACTTACTCAAAGTGAGGGTAAAAACTATTAGACAAGAATCTTATAACTGGCAAACTATCTTTCAAAAATGAAAGCAAAGCAGGTGTGGTGGCATGCGCCTGTAGTCCCAGCTACTCAGGAGGCTGAGGCAGGAGAATCACTTGAACCCAGGAGGTAGAGGTTGCAGTGAGCTGAGATCACGCCACTGCACTCCAGACTGGGTGACAGAGTGAGACTCGGTCTCCAAAAACCAAAAAAAAAAAAAAAAAAAAAAAGCAAAGAAAAATTTCTAAAAAATAAATACATTCCTAGATCAAAAATATCTGAAAGACTAATGCCTGTAATCCCAGCACTTTGGGAGGCCAAGGTGGGTGAATCATGAGGTCAGGAGTTCAAGACCAGCCTGGCCAAAATAGTGAAACCCCGTCTCCACTAAAAATACAAAAATTTAGCTGGGTGTGGTGGTGGGTACCTATAATCCCAGCTACTAGGGAGGCTGAGGCAGGAGAATCGCTTGAACCTGGGAGGCAGAGGTTGCAGTGAGCTGAGATCGCGTCATTGCACTCCAGCCCGGGCAACAGTGTGAGACTCCATCTCAAAAAAACAAAAATTCTGAAAGAGTTCACTCCTAGCAGACCTGCCTTATAAGAAATATTAACACTAAAAACTAAAGGGAAGTTGTTAAGGCTGAAAGCAAGACACGCCAGACAGTAATTTGAATCCACATGAATAAATAGTAAAAGTAATTAAGTAATAAAAAAGATAGTATAAATACTTCATCTCTTAACTGATTTATAAAGCAATTGCACAAAACAATATTTATATAATTGTTATTACTGAGTTATAACTTTTTAAACAATTTTCAAACTTTGACACAAGGTTGTAAACATAGAAATGTAATAATAGCACAAAGAAAGAGGGTGGGAAAAAAGTTGTACTGGAGTACAGAAAATGACACCAGATGCCAACTTGAATCCATAGAAAGAAATGAAGAAAACCAGAAACGGTAAATAAGAAGGTTAATGTAACAAACTCTGTAAGAATATATTTGTGTTTTCTTCTCTTCTTTAAGTAATAATTATAACAATGAATTGTTGAATTTGTAACACATATGGATGTAATAAATGTAACAATATTGGCACGGTGGCCCATGCCTGTAATCCTAGCACTTTGGGAGGCTGAGGTGGGCAGATTGCTTGAGCCCAGCAGTTTGAGACCAGCCTAGGTAACATAAGTGAAACCTTATCTCAAAAAAAAAACCAAAAAACAAAACCTAAAAGCAAAAAAAAAAAAAAAAGAAACATATAGCAATATTTATAAAAAAAGAGGGAGAAGGAATAGAGTTATACAGAAGTAAAGTTTCCTTGGAATTAAACGTGGTATAAATTTTAAGTAGACTTTCATAAGTTAGGATATGTATTGTAAGCCCTAGAGCAACCACTAAGAAAACAGCACAAAAGGCCGGGCGCGGTGGCTCACGCCTGTAATCCCAGCACTTTGGGAGGCCAAGGCGGGTGGATCACCCGAGGTCAGGAGTTCAAGACCAACCTGACCAACATGGAGAAACCCCATCTTAAAAAAAAAAAAAAGAAAGAAAACAGCACAAAAATAACTTTAAAATCATTAAAGGAACTAAAATGTTATACTAGAAATATCCACTACATAAATCTACTTTATTAGAAAATATTCACTTAATCCAAAAATGGCAGCAAAAGAGAAACAGAAGAACAAAAACAATAAAGGGAGATACATATAAAGGGAAAAATGGCAGATTAAATTCAACCTTATCAGTAATAACATTAAATGTGAATGAATTAAACACTCCAAGCAAAAGATACAGACTATCAGGCTGAATGAAAAAAAAAAACAAGGCCAGGTGCAGTGGCTCACGTCTGTAATCCTAGCACTTTGGGAGGCCGAGGTGGGTGGATCACCTGCGGTCAGGAGTTCAAGACCAGCCTGGCCATCATGGTGAAACCCCATCTTAAAAAAAAAAAAAAAGAAAAAAAAAACAAGAAAAGATCCAACTGTATGCTGTCTACAGAAAACACACTTCAGAGTTGAAGATACAAACAGGTTGAAACTAAAGGATGGAAAAAGATTAAAATGTCCAGTTTTTAACAACAAAAAATCATAAGACATACAAAGAAATAGGGAAGTATGGCCCGTTCAAAGGAATAAAATATATCAACAGTCTATATGTTGGATTTACTGGAGAAAGACTTGAAAGCAATTTTTTTTTTTTTTTTTGAGACGGAGTCTCGCTCTATCACCAGGCTGGAGTGGAGTGGTGTGATCTTGGGTCACTGCAGCCTCAACCTCCCCAGCCCAAGAAGTCTTCCCATCTCAGCCTCCTGAGTAGCTGGGACTATAGGCAGGTACCATAATGCCCAGCTAATTTTGTTTGTTTATTTATTTATTCATTTATTTTTTTGAGACGGAGTTTCGCTCGTTGCCCTGGCTGGAGTGCAATGGCGTGATCTCTGCTCATTACAACCTCCACCTCCTGGGTTCAATCAATTCTCCTGCCTCAGTCTCCAGAGTAGCTGGGATTATAGGCATGGGCTACCATGCCTGGCTAATTTTGTATTTTTAGTAGAGATAGGGTTTCTCCATGTTGGTCAGGCTGGTCTTGAACTCCCGATCTCAGATGATCTGCTTGCTTTGGCCTCCCAAAGCACTGGGATTACAGGTGTGAGCAACTGTGCCCAGCCTGTTTATGTTTTATAGGGATGAGGTCTCACTGTTGACCAGGCTAGTCTCAAATTCCTGGACTCAAGTGATCTTCCCACCTGTGTCTCCCAAAGTACTGGGATTACAGGTGTGAGCCACCACACTCGGCTATAACTGTCTTTTTTTTTTTTTTTGAGACCAAGTTTCACTCTTGTTGCCCAGGCCAGAGTGCAGTGGCACAGTCTCAGCTCACTGCAACCTACACCTCCTGGGTTCAAGTGATTCTCCTGCCTCAGCCTCCCAAGTAGCTGGGATTATAGGTGCCTGCCACACACCCAGCTAAATTTTGTATTTTGTAGAGATGGGGTTTCACCATGTTGGCCAGGCTGGTCTTGAACTTGTGACCTCAGGTGATCCACCTGCCTTAGCATTATAAAGTGCTGGGATTACAGGTGACAGCCATCACACTCGGCCAACAACTGTCTTAAAGATGCTCAAAGATAAAGAAAAATATGGACAAAGACAGGAAAATGATGTATAAACAAAATGAGAATATCAATAAAGAGATAAAGGGACCAAAAGGAAATTCTCGAGCTAAAACTTATAATAACTGAAATAAAAAAATATACTGGAGGGGCAGGTGTGATGGCTCATACCTGTAATACTAGCACTTTGGGAGGCCAAGGTGGGTGGATCACATGAGGTCAGGAATTCAACACCAGCTTGGCCAACATAGTGAAACCCCATCTCTACTAAAAATACAAAAATTAGCTGGTGTGGTGGTGGGTATCTGTTATCCCAGCTACTCAGGAGGCTGAGGCAGGGAGAACTGCTTGAACCCAGGAGGCAGAAGTTGCAGTGAGCTGAGATTGTGCCACTGTGCTCCAGCCTGGGCGACAGAGTGAGACTCTGTCTCAAAAAAAAAAAAGTTTCCTGTGAAGAATACTGTTAAAGAGTTTTCGGGGTGGGATGACAGAAGATAAGGTGAAGCTCTGGAAAACTTTAGTTATCAATTAACCATGCTTTTTCTGTCCCTCATTAGAATTAAATAGTGAACCACATCTATCTCATCCAGCTTGATGAATTTCGGTACTTCTTTTACCAAATTTCAGGGTAGGATAAAAATAACAAAGTGTGAAATTCACATATTATTTTAAGTCATCTTACCAGTGAGTAGCTCTATCCATGTTTGGACAGTTTCTGTGGGTTCAGTGGCTTTGATGTGTTTGAGAGTTTCATCCAGTAAAACATCACCTGTTGGGCTGTCTGACTTTAGCAGTACCTTTGAGAAAAAAAGAAACCACCCTGATTCCTTCACTTCATTCAAGTTAAAGTCTTTCAATATATCATATATATGTTACTGGTTAAGTGTTGCAAGAAATGTAAGGAAGCATAATATACTGTCCCTGTCCTCAAGAAGTTTAAAACATAGTATGGAGTGATACGAAGACAAAAATAACATTTGAAGTGAGCCCTAGTGACAAACTGGATATGAATGATAATGGAGAAAAGTTTTAGTGACAACTCATTTTGAGTCTGGAAACCAACTTTTGAAACCATTAGTAAAGGTGTGAAGCAGCCGAGCTTAGTGGCTCATGCCCGTAATCCCAGCACTTTGGGAGGCTGAGGCAGGTGGATCACCTGCACTCAGGAGGTGGAGACCAGCCTGGGCAACATGGCAAACCTTGTCACTATTAAGAAAATAAAAAATACATAAATAAAGGTAGGAAAGTCAGAAAAGGAAGTCAGTTTTGGGCAAAGGTTGATAATTTGGTTTTCTTTCTTTCTTTTTTTTTTTTTGGCTAAGTTTAGTTTTAAATGATATGGGATACCCAAGTTGAAATTTCTAACCAACAGTTAAATATGTTTCTGGAGGTGGAAAAACAAGACCTGCCTAGAAATTTGAAAATAAATCTCATGAAGGTGACAGATGAAGCTATAAAGGTAAATGATATCTCTGAAAGGATGGAAAATCACTCAAGGGATACAAACTGAGACTTGGATGTTAAGGAATACAGAAGTAAGGAAACAGTGTATAGTTCAGAGAAGCAAGAGTGTAAGATAACAAAGGCCAAGAATGGAGAAATTTTCAAAGTGATAAAAAGCGTCAGGCCAGGCACGGTGGCTCATTCCTGTAATCCCAGCAGTCTGGGAGGCTGAGGTGGGCAGATCACAAGGTCAGCAGACGGACACAATCCTGGCCAACGTGGTGAAACCCTGTCTCTACTAAAAATACAAAAATCGGCTGGGTGTGGTGGTGCACGCTTGCAATCCCGGCTACTTGGAAGGCTGAGGTAGAACTGCTTGAACCAGGGAGTCGGAGGTTGCAGTGAGCTGAGATTGCGCCACTGTACTCCAGCCTGGGTGACAGAGCGAGATTCCATCTCAAAAAAATAATAAATAAATAAAAAAGTGTCAAATGCCACATATAGGTTAAAAGAGAAAAATAGCCTGACCAACGTGGAGAAACGCCATCTCTACTAAAAACACAAAATTAGCCAGTTGTGGTGGTGCATGCCTGTAATCCCAGCTACTCTCGAGGCTGAGGCAGGAGAATTGCTTAAACCCAGAAGGCAGAGGGTTGCGGTGAGCCGAGATCGCACCACTGCACTCCAGCCTGGGCAACAAGAGTGAAACCCCGTCTCAAAAAAAAAAAAGAGAGAAAAACAAATCGAAGACAGAAAAGAAGCTGGTGATACCTAAGAAATAGTTTCAGTAGAGTGCTTAGGATGATAAAGAAGTTGTGAGTGGAAAAATTCAGTAAGAAAATGGATACAGGAGTATGGTTGGAAAGGACTTGCAGTAAATGGAAGGAAACAGAATAGTTATTGGACCTGACCCATATGAGTCCCTTCCCCACATCATACTCTATTTCATAATGTTATAGCCATATAACCATAGATATAGGGGGAGTTTAATCAACAGCATCCTAAGTGTGATTTTTCTGCTTAAAAAATGAAGGCAAAACCATGAGCTTCCTATAACTCTTTGGACTACAGATACTTTGATTTCTCCCTCTTGCTATAGGATAATTAACCTGTTTAGACAATGGGAATGCTGAGTCAGTGATATTTATTTTATCTTACTACTCAAATCTTTCTGTTCTTCCCAAATGTACTGGTGGTATTTGCCTTTCCATAAGCCGTGGACGTTCACAGAGGATTCAGTACCTTTCTGTCTAGTAGTCGCTTCTTACGCATGGTCGGGGGTTCCAGATAGATTCGACCCCGCATGGCCAGCTCTATCAGGATGCCTCCTCGCAGGCCAGATGATATGCAGTCATTCCAGAAAGATGTGTAACCCTAGGAAAGGAGAAAAGAGAAGAGAAAGAATGTTCTGAGAGAGATACTGACTTCCAGCAGGCACCCTAAGAACAGGCCACTTCATACAAACCACAGTGCTTCCATTATTCATATTAAAAAAGAAAATAAATAAAAGAAAAAAAAATTAGAAAAAGAAAAAAAAATTAGGAAAAAAAAAAAGAACAGGCCACTTTGTTGCAAAGTATAGAGTAAGAGAAGAGGATGCTTCTTGAATCCTCTTAAACACCCCCAAATATTTTGTTTGACTTCAAGATCATTAGTGAATTCCTATGGTTTGCTGTTAGTCAATAATTGATGTGCAATTTTTTTTTTTTGAGATCTCACTCTTTTATCTAGGTTGAAATGCAGTGGCAAGATCATGGCTCACTGCAGCTTTGACCTCCTGAGCTCAAGCAATCCTTCCACTTCAGCTTCCTGTGTAGCTGGGACTACAGGTGTGTACCACCATGCCTGGCTGTTTTACAAAAAAATTTTTTTTATAGAGAAGAGGTCTCACTATGTTGCCTATGCTGGTCTGGAACTCCTGGTCTCAAGCTATTCCTCCACTTTGCCCTCCCAAACTGTTGCGATTATGGACATGAGCGACTGTGCCTGGCTTGACATGCAAAATTTTAATTTTTGAGGAAAATTTTGGCTTTTTTGAAATCTGTTTCCATGACACTAAATTTCAGAGCGGGGTAAAATAAGTCAGACAAAAGTAAAAACCATTTGAGCTTTTAATCCTCCTAGATATGTATTAATTTGAAATTCTTTCAATGGGAGGTATAGTAGAAACCCACTGTAGTTGAGTGACTTGGGTATGTTATTTAACCTTTCTGAAGTACAATGTCCTCATCTATAAAATGCAGACACTAATATGTATTTTCACAAAATTGTTGTGAGGGTTACATGAGATGCAATATGTCAGAAAGCGTTTAGTATAGTACCTGGCATATAGCAGGCACTTAAAATGTTAGCTCCCCTTCCCTTTGTATAGGGAATATACAAAGACTTATATATAAGAGAGCCACTGGTATTGTCTAATAGCAGTAATGTCTAGTTACTAATGTCTATTGAATACTTTTTATATACTAGATGTGTGCTAATACTTATGTACTAGATTTGTGCTAAGTTTTTTACATGCACGATCTGATTATATCTTCACAACAACCCTATAAAGGAGGCACTACTACTATCCACACATTAAAGATGAGAAAACTAAGGCTTATAGAGATCATGCAGCATAACACAGGTCACAAAGCTAAATAAAAAAAATTTTAAGTGGGTTTTTTTTTTTTTTTTTTTGGTGGTGGTGTTTTACTGATAGATCACAGTTGTGCATATTTTGGGGTACAATTTTTTTTTTTTTTTTAGAGACAGGGCAGGGTCTTGTACCCAGGCTGAGGTGCAGTGGGACCATCACAGCTCACTGTAGACTTGAACTCTGGGGTTCAAACACTGTCCTGCTTCAGCCTCCCGAGGAGCTCAGACTACAGGCATGAACCACCGCACCTAGCTAAAATAACTTTTTATTTAAAAAAATTTAAATTTGCTGGGCATGGTGGCTCACGCCTGTAATCCCAGCACTTTGGGAGGCTGAGGTGGGTGGATCACCTGAGGTCAGGAGTTCGAGACCAGCCTGACCAATATGGTGAAACCCCACCTTAAAAAAAAAAAGATTAAAAAAAAATTTAAATTTAATTTTCCTCTTTATTTGCTTGGAAGTTATGTACTTTTCTTTTAGAAGTTATCCTTAAAATTTTAATATATATGACACATTAATTTAAAATTAACATAAAACCTAAAATTTAAAAATTAATATTTTAACCGCTCTCTTAGTTGTCCAATAGTTTTTTTAGCCTCATAAATTAGATAACATTATCGTCATTATTATTTTATACAGGTAGCACTACACAGGTGCTTACGAATTTCTTCGCTCACCATTCCTTCTTGTATCTCAGACTTCCTTTCTGGTACTATTTTCCTTCTTCCTAAAATAGAATTTCCTTAAGTGAAAGTCTGTTAGAGGCAGTTTCTATTTTGCTTATTTGAAATGTCTTTGTATTTCACCATCATCCTTGAAAGACAGTTTCTCTGGACATAAAATTCCAGGTTGATCATTTTCTCTTATCACATTGAAGATAGTATGCTCTCCTCTTCCAGCTTCTAATACAGCAGTGAGAAATTTATCTTTCTTATTGATTGTGGTTTCTTTGTAGGTGGTATATCTTTTCTTTGGTCCTTTAAGATCTTCTCTCTTGGTGTGTTGCAATTTGACTATAACATGACTGTGCATGAATTTATTTATTTTGTTTGATATATGTTCTGCTTCCTAAACCTGTGGTTTCATTTCTTAGTCTCAATAATTCTCAGCTCTTAGGTCTCTAAGCACTTTGGCTCTCCTCTATTTTCTTTATTCTTTCCTTCTGGGACTTTAGTCTTTCTTCTTTTAACCCCCTGTCTATTAACCTCTCTTTTGTATTTTCCATTTGCTTTTTCTCTCTACTGCTTTCTGGAGGTCTTTTTTTTTTTTTTTTTTTTTTTTTTTTTTTTTTATTTTGAGTATAATTATTTTGCCCAGGCTGGAGTGCAATTGTAAGATAGTGGCACAAAGCAACCGCAGCCACCGTGGTTAAAAAAATTAT
>CAUYLG010023878.1:0-16709 GCA_963573385.1 Cacajao melanocephalus
CCAGTTAGAATGGCGATCATTAAAAAATCTGGAGACAACAGATGCTGGAGAGGATGTGGAGAAATAGGAACACTTTTACACTGTTGGTGGGAGTGTAAATCAGTTCAACCATTGTGGAAGACAGTGTGGCGATTCCTCAAGGACCTAGAAATAGAAATTCCATTTGATCCAGCAATCCCATTACTGGGTATATATCCAAAGGATTATAAATCATGCTATTATAAAGACACATGCACATGTATGTTCATTGTGGCACTGTTTACAATAGCAAAGACCTGGAACCAACCCAACTGCCCATCACAGGTAGATTGGACAAGGAAAATGTGGCCCATATACACCATTGAACACCATGCAGCCATAAAAAACGATAAGTTCATGTCCTTTGTAGGGACGTGGATGAATCTGGAAACCATCATTCTCAGCAAACTGACACAGGAACAGAAAATCAAACACCGCATGTTCTCTCATAGGTGGGTGTCGAACAATGAGAACACGTGGACACAGGGAGGGGAGCATCACACACTGGGGTCTGTTGGGGGGGGTCCAAGGGAGGAACAGAAAGGGGTGGGGAGGTCAGGGAGGGCAAACATGGGGAAAAATGCCAGATATAGGTGACAGGGGGATGGAGGCAGCAAACCACATTGCCGTGTGTGTACCTATGCAACAATCCTGCATGATCTGCCCATGTGCCCCAGAACCTAAAGCACCATAAAAAATATATTTAAAAAAATAAAAAATAAAGAAAAAAAAGAGGTTTATTTGGCTTGCAGTTCTGCAGGCTGTATAGCATGGTACCAGCATCTGCTCAGCTTCTGGGGAGGCCTCCAGGAGCTTTGACTCAAGGGAGAAGTGAAGGAGGAGCAGGGACAACACATGGCAAGAAACTGAACAAGAGAGAGGGAAGGACACATGGTGAGAAAGGGAATGAGAGAGGGGGAGGGTCCCAGTCTCTTTAACAACCAGATTTGATGTGAACTCACTATTGTGAGGAGGGTACCAAGTCATTCACGAGGGATCTGCCCCCACGACCCAAAGTCCCACCAGCCCCCCATCTCCAGTATTGGGGAATCACATTTCAACATGAGGTTTGGAGGGAACAAACATTCAAGCCGTATCAGAGAGGTTAAGAAACTTACCCA
Source organism: Cacajao melanocephalus (assembly GCA_963573385.1). Lineage (NCBI taxonomy): Eukaryota > Metazoa > Chordata > Mammalia > Primates > Pitheciidae > Cacajao > Cacajao melanocephalus. The sequence goes on from CAUYLG010023878.1 coordinate 1,140, forward strand.
AGGTCACGCAGCTAACAAATGTCAAAGAGTGTGTATTAATTAGTCTGTTTTCATGCTGCTGCTAAAGATATACCCAAGACTGGGAAGAAAAAGAGGTTTAACTGGACTTACAGTTCCACATGGCTGTCGAGGCCTCAGAGTCATGGCAGGAGGTGAAAGGCACGTCTTACGTGATGTGGAAAGAGAAAATCAGGAAGAAGCAAACAGGAAAACCCCTGATAAACCCATCAGATCTCATGAGACTTATTCAGTATCAGGAGAATAGCACAGGAAAGACTGGTCCCCATGATTCAATGACCTCCCCCGGGTCCCTCCCACAACATGTGGGAATTCTGGGAGATGTAAGCAAATTGAAATTTGGGTGGGGACACAGCCAAACCATATCATTGCACCCCTGGCCCCTCCAAATCTCATGTCCTCACATTTCAAAACCAATCATGCCTTCCCAACAGTCCCCCAAAGTCTTAACTCATTTCAACATTAACTCAAAAGTCCACAGTCCAAAGTTTCATCTGAGACAAGGCATGTCCTTTCTACCTATGAGTCTGTAAATTCAAAAGCAAGCTAGTTCCTTCCTAGACACTATGGGGGTACAGGTATTGTGTAAATGCAGTTGTTCCAAATAAGAGGAACTAGCCAAAACAAAGGGTCTACAGGCCCCATGAAGTCCCAAATCCAGTGGGGCAGTAAAATTGTAAAGCTCCAAAATGATCTCCTTTGACTCCAGATCTCACATCTGGGTCACGCTGATGTAAGAGGTGAGTTCCCATGGTCTTGGGCAGCTCCGCACCTGTGGCTTTGTGGAGTATAGCCTCCCTCCTGGCTGTTTTCATGGGCTGGAGGTCAGTGTCTACGGCTTTTCCAGGTGTACAGTGCAAGCTGTCGGTGGAGCTATCATTCTGGGGTCTGGAGGACGTGGCCCTCTTCTCAAGCTCCACTAGGCAGTGCCTCAATCAGGACTCTGCGTGGAGGTTCCCACCCCACATTTCCCTTTCACACCGCCCTAGGAGAGGTTCTCCATGAGGGCACCCCCTCCCACCAAACATTTTTGCCTGGGCATCTGGGCATTTCCACACATCTTCTGAAATCTAGGCAGAGGTTCCCAAACCTCAATTCCTGATTTCTGTGCACCTGCAGGCTCAACGCCACGTGGAAACTTCCTAGGCTTAGGGCTTCCACCCTCTGAAACCACAGCCCGAGCTGTACATTGGTTCCTTTCAGCCACGACTGGGGTGGCTGGGACACAGGACACCAAGTCCCTAGGCTGCACACAGCACAGGGACCCTGGGCCCAGCCCATGAAAACACTTTTTTCTCCTGGGCCTCCAGGCCTGTGATGGGAGGGACTGCTGTGAAGCTCTCTGACATGGCCTGGAGACATTTTCCCCATGGTCTCGGGGTTTAACATTAGGCTCCTTGCTGCTTATGCAAATTTCTGCAGCAATCTTGAATTTCTCCCCAGAAAATGGGTTTTACTTTCCTATCACATAGGCTACAAATTTTCCAAATTTTTATGTTCTGCTTCCTCTATAAAACTGATGTCGTTAATAGTACCCAAGTCCCCTCTTGAATGGTTTACTGCTTAGAAATTTCTTCCATCAGATACTTGAAATCATCTCTCTCAAGGTTCAAAGTTTCACAAATCTCTAGGGCAGGGACAAAATGTCTTTGCTAAAATATAACAAGAGTCACCTTTGCTCCAGTTCCCATCAACTTCCTCATCTCCATCTGAGACTACCTCTCCTGGACCTTATTGTCCATATCACTACCAGCATTTGGGGGAAAGCCACTGGACAAGTCTCTAGGAAGTTCCAAACTTTCCCACATTTTCCTGTCTTCTTTTGAGCCCTCCACACTGTTCCAACCTCTGCCTGTGACCCAGTTCCAAAGTCACTTCCACATTTTCCAGAATTTGCTCTGCAGTGCCCTACTCTACTGGTACCAAGGTACTGTATTAGTCTGTTTTCACATTGCTGATAAAGGCATACCTGAGACTGGGGGGAAAAAAGAGGTTTAATTGGACTTACAGTTCCACATGGCTGGGGAGGCCTCAGAATCATGGAAGGAGGTGAAAGGCACTTCTTACATGGTGATAGCAAGAGAAAATGAGGAAGAAGCAAAAGCAGAAATCCCTGATAAACCCATCAGATCTCATGAGACTTATTCACTGTCATAAGAATAGCACGGGAAAGACTGACCCCCATGATTGAATTACCTCCTCCTGGGTCCTTCCCACAACATGTGGGAATTCTGGGAGATACAATTCAAGTTGAAATTTGGGTGGGGACACAGCCAAACCATATCAGAGTGGGTGTGAGCTGGAGGACCTGGACCCAGAGTCTCTGCTTTTGACTGAGGTCCTTCCGCTACCTTTGCTGAAATTGGGAAGCAGCAGCTCTCTCTTTCTGAAAGAAAGTTTGTACCTGGACTTCAGTAAGACATGCTCAGAGAGTCCATAAAATAGCCCAGGTGGCCGTGCCTTCAGCATCCTCTGGTGTCTGGTGACGGCAGAGCTTATTGTCCTCAGAGCAGCAGGAGTGACCCAAACAGGAATAAAGCAACCAACTGAGCCCACAGCTCCCTCCTAGGCCCCTCTGGACATGGCTCTCATGGCCTCTGTGATCTGAAAATTCCAGAGAAAAGCAGTGTCATCTTAGACAGGGGATTGGTATGAGAACTAAAAGGGGACTCTGCAGCCCTGCAGCAGAGGACAAGCCCAAAGCAGGGGATGCATATGAGAACTGCGGGGCAGGGGGAGCTGGCATCCCTGAGGTAGAGAACAAGCCCGAAGCAGGGGACTGGTTTGAGAAGCAGAAGGGAGCCCTGCACCCCTGCAGCAGAGGACAAGCCGGAAGCAGCGGACAAGCTGGAAGCAGGGGACAAGCTGGAAGCAGGGAACAAGCCGGAAGCAGGGGACAAACTGGAAGTAGGGGACAAGCCGGAAGCAGGGGACAAGCCGGAAGCAAGTCCTATTGCTCACAGAGCCGAGAGTGACAGGCTCACAAAGCCACGGTTAGAACAGCTGACCTGAGGCTTTCAGTGACACGAGGTTGTGCAGCAGAGATGGGCGTATACACCACTCTATCTGAAGAAGTCAGGACATTCTGTCGTCATAAAATACTAGTCCAAGCATTATTCCAAATACAAATATCTGATTCTAAGCAATAAATCAGCAGATATTAATAAATTCTAAGCTTAATCAGCAGATACTGTGAGCAACGTGGTAGGTTAAATACACTAAGCCCTAAGAGACGCAGGGGGCTGACCCAGAGAAGCCAAGGCAGGCAGGGGTGGGGGGCTCCGTGCAGCAGGGACACATGAGTAACTCTCCCACCAGACACCACGTGAAGGACCCTTGCTTTCAACTTCCTTACACACAAGGGGCTACATGGATATTGTTGATGCCACAGAAAGTAGATGACAGGTCCAGGTCTTGAGAGATAAATTGGGGGCAGTTGTCACTGGTGACCCCTGGGACAGCTCCCATCTGGCAATAAATGCTCTCTGCAAGGCACTGCAACTCAGAAGGTGATTGTCCTAACAAGAATGACCTCGGGGCATGCGGACTGGAGGCCATAAATCACAGGCAGGTAACAGCACCCAGAGGGAGCTGACTGGGCTCCCCAAGGTCTGATCTGGAGGCGGAGTCAGAGCAGCCTCCACTGCTGCTGAGTGGAGCGGCCACTCTGGCCTGTGAACACGAGCTTCCTGCTTGGGGGCCGATGTTCCTGAACAGCAGAGAGCACCGTGGCCACCTTCACTTAGGGGCCAGGTTGTTTCACCATCACGCTGCTGATCTGAGGAGAACTGTCACCCTCCTCCCAGCGTCCTCACGGGTCCTCCACTGTTTCTCATGCAAGGGCAGAGCCAGTGGAGCCTGCAAGGAACGGAGGGACCCCCTTCGCTGTTTTCTGAGGGTCTCTCACAGTTTCTGCTCGGATGTCTTGCAGGAAAACATCAGCACCGGCAGGAGCGGTGGCAGGCTGACACCTCATGGGGAGCGATAAGAACATCTGGGAAGAACTTACGTACAACGAAGATGGTCAGTGAGTGCAACAGAGGGTCATGGGACCCCTTTTCCAAGAAAGTTACTAAATGGAAATAGTTAAAATGCAGAACATTTGATACGATTTTGAGGGAGTTTTATTGAAGGCCTTTCTGCAACTATTGAGATAACCATGTGGTGTTTGTCACTGGTTCTGCGTATGTGATGGATGATGTTTATTGATTGTGTATGTTGAACCAGCCTTGCATCCCAGGGATGAAGCCAACTTGTTCACGGTGGATAAGTTTTTTAATGTGCTGCTGGATTCAGTTTGCCAGTATTTTATTGAGGATTTTCACATTGATGTTCATCAGGGATATTGGCCTGAAATTTTCTTTTTTTGTTGTGTCTCTGCCAGGTTTTGGTAACAGAATGATAGGATGATACTGGCCTCATAAAATGAGTTAGGGAGGAGTCCCTTTTTTTCTATTGTTTGGAATAGTTTCAAATGGAATGGTACCAGCTCCTCTTTGAACCGCTGGTAGAATTCGGCTGTGAATCTGTCTGGTCCTGGGCTTTTTCTGCTTGGTAGGCTAGTTACGGCCTCAGTTTCAGAACTTGTTATTGGTCTATTCAGGGATTCAATGTTCTTCTGGTTTAGTCTTGGGAGGGTGTATGTGTCCAGGAATTTAACCATGTCTTCTAGATTTTCTAGTTTATTTGTATGGAGGTGTTTATAGTAGTCTCCAATGGTAGTTTGTATTTCTGTGGGATCGGTGGTGATACCCCTTTATCATTTTTTATTGCATCTATGTGATTCTTCTCTCTTTTCTTCATTAGTCTGACTAGTGGTCTATCTATTTTGTTAATCTTTTCAAAACACCACCTCCTGGATTCACTGATTTTTTTCTGAAGGGTTTTTCGTGTCTCTATCTCCTTCAGTTCTGCTCTGATCTTAGTTATTTCTTGTCTTCTGCCGCATTTGAACTTGTTTGCTCTTGCTTCTCTAGGTCTTTTAATTACGATATTAGGGTGTCAATTTTAGATCTTTCCCACTTTCTCTTTGGGCATTTAGTGCTATAAGTTTCCCTCTAAACATTCCTGTAAGCTGTGTCCCAGAGATTCTGGTACATTGTGTCTTTTTTCTCATTAGTTTCAAATAACTTATTTATTTCTGGCTAATTTCGTTATTTACCCAGTAGTCATTCAGGAGCAGGTTGTTCAGTTTCCATGTAGTTGTGTGGTTTTGAATGAGTTTCTTAATCCTGAGTTCTAATTTGGTTGCACTGTGGTCTGAGACTGTTTGCTATGATTTCTGTTCTTTTGCATTTGCTGAGGAGTGTTTTACTTCCAGTCATGTGGTCAATTTTAGAATAAGTGCTATGTCGTTCTGAGAACATATATTCTGTTGATTTGGGGTAGAGAGTTCTGTAGATGTCTATTAGGTCTGCTTTGTCCAGAGCTGAATTCAAGTCCTGGATACCCTTGTTAATTTTCCGTCTCGTAGATCTATCCAATATTGACAGTGGGGTGTTACAATCCTCAACTACAATTGTGTGGGGGTCTAAGTCTCTTTGCAGGTCTGTAAGAACTTGCTTTATGAATCTGGGTGCTCCTGTATTGTGTGCAAATATATTTAGGATAGTTAGCTCTTCTTGTTGCATTGATCCCTTTATCATTATTTAATGCCCTTCTTTGTCTTTTTTGGTGTTCATTCGTTTAAAGTTTGTTTTATCAGAGACTAGTATTGCAAGCTCTCCTTTTTTTTTTTTTTGCTTTCCATTTTCTTGGTAAATCTTCCACCACCCCTTCATTTTGAGCCTATGTGTGTCTTTGCACATGAGATGGGTATCCTGAATACATCACACCAATGTGTCTTGACTCTAACTGCCAGCCTGTGTCTTTTAACTGGGGTACCAAAACAGGTATATAGACCAATGAAACAGAAGAAAGTCCTCAGAAATAACACCACACATCTACAACCATCTGATATTTGATAAACCTGACAAAAACAAGCAATGGGGAAAGGATTCCCTATTTAATAAATGGTGTTGGGGAAACTAGCTGGCCATATGTTGAAAATTGAAACTGGACCCCTTCCTTACACCTTATACAAAAATTAACTCAAGGTGGATTAAAGATGTCAATGTAAGACCTACAACCATAAAATACCTAGAAGAAAAACTAGGCAATACCATTCGGGACATAGGCATGGGCAAAGACTTCATGACTAAAACACCAAAGCAATTGCAACAAAAGCCAAAATTAACAAATGGGATCTAATTGAACTAAAGAGCTTCTTCACAGCAAAGAAACTATCATCAGAGTGAACAGGTAACCTACAGAATTGGAGAAAATTTTTGCAATCTATCCATCTGACAAAGGGCTAATATCCAGAATCTACAAGGAACTCAAACAAATTTACCAGAAAAAAAAAAAAAACTCCATCGAAAAATGAGCAAAGGATATGAACAGACACTTTTCAAAAAAAGACATTTATGTGGCCAACAAACATATGAAAAAAAGCTCATCATCACTGCTTATTAGAGAAATTCAAATCAAAACCACAATGAGATACCATTTTATGCCAGTTAGAATGGCGATCATTAAAAAGTCAGGAAATAATAGATGCTGGAGAGGATGTGGAGAAATAGGAACACTAGTACGTGGTTGGTGGGAGTGTAAATTAGTTCAACCATTATGGAAGACAGTGTGGAGATTCCTCAAGGATCTAGAACTAGAAATACCATTTGACCCAGCAATCCCATTACTGGGTATATACCCAAAGGATTATAAATTATTCTGCTATAAAGACACATGCACACATATGTTAATTGCAGCACTATTCACAATAGCAAAGACTTAGAACCAACCCAGATGCCCATCAGTGTTAGACTGGATAAAGAAAATGTGGCACATATACACCATGGAATACTATGCAGCCATAAAAAAATAATGAGTTCATGTCCTTCACTGCGACATAGATAAAGCTGGAAACCATCATCCTTAGCAAACTAACCCAGGAACAGAAAATCAAACAGAGCATGCTCTCACTCCTAAGTAGGAGTTGAATAATAAGCACATATGAGCACAGGGAAGGGAACATCACACACTGAGGCCTGTCTGGGTGTGGTGGGCTAGGAGAGGGATAGCATTAGGAGAAATACCTAATGTAGATGATGGGTTGGTGGGTGCAGCAAACCACCCATGGCACATGTATACCTATATAACAAACCTACACATTCTGCACATGTATCCCAGAACTTAAAGTATAATCAAAAATAAAAATAAAATAAAATAAGATCTTGAGGGAGAACAAAATACATAAATAAAACCCTTGTCTGAAGTACACGTTCCTGATGACCTCCTCCAACCCTGTCATAAACGCCCTTCCTCTGTAGCTAATGTTTCCTGTTTCTCTTCTGGGACTGGGAAGAGAGAAGCTGGGAACCTCTCCGGAGGTGCTGAGAGCCTCTGGGAGGTGAGCAGGGCAGGAAATGGGATTGTGTTTCCTCTTGGGTTGGCTTAGGGGATGGAAAGGTGCAAGAAAGGAAGAAGTAAGAGTTCAAAGTGACGTCTTCTGACTGCATGAGGTCAGTATCCACCTGCATAACTGTGAACCCACCCGGGCTTGTGAGGTGTCATCAGAGCCCACGGACACTCGCCCCTCTCCCAGTTACCCCAATGGTTGCATCTTGTACAGCTGTGGTGTGCACCGTTCCTAAAGCAGCTGGACCATTTTATAGGCCAACCAGCAATGGACGGTCGTTGCCATTGCTCTGTCTAACCTGCATCTGACGCCCTCAGTCACTTTCATTGTTCAGTTAGACGTGTGATCCTTGCATGTGTGTCTTCTGGCCATTCAAGCATATTCTTTCACAAAAGACTTTGGGAAATATTTTACCCACTTCAGAGTCTCATTCTGTTTCATTTTTTGTCATCTCATTGAGTGGTAGGAATTTCTAGTGGATGTTCATTGTGGTCAGGGAACGTACCTATTGTGAGTGATTTAATCACGTTTGCTGAGACTTGTGGGGTCCACCATACGGTCCATAGGCACTTAACAAGAGCATGGATTCTACTGCCATCAGGAGAAACAGCCGAGGCTGCTAATTAGATCAAGTTGGGTAGTAGTGTTGTTCACGTATTCTGTATTCTCACTGATTCTCTGTCTATTTGTTCTACCAATTGAGATGTTAAACTATCCAAACATAACTGCGGACCTGCCTGTCTCACCTTTAACTCAGTCAGTTTGGGGCCATGCGTTTGTACCTTTGTTGCTAGATGTATGCATTTAGGATTTGAGGTGGTTTGGCTGTGTCCCCACCCAAATCTCATCTTGAATTTTTGTAGCTCCCATGATTCCCTCATGTTGTGGGAGAGACCCAGTGGGAGACAATGGAATCACGGGGGAGGTTTCTCCCAGACTGTTCTTGCGGTATTGAACAGGTCTCAGGAGATCCGATGGTTTCATCAGGGAAACCCCTCTCGTTCAGTGTCATTCTCACTCTTCTTGCCACCATGTGAGATGTGCCTTTTGCCTTCCGCCATGATTGTGAGGGCTCCCTGGCCACCTGGAACTGTGAGGCCATTAAATTCTTTCTGCTATAAATTCCCCAGCCTCAGGTATGTCTTTACAGCAGCATGAAAAAGACTAATATGGACTGTTTCCTGCATGAACCACGGCAGGCCTTTGCTGATCTTCCCAAACGATGGGAAGGTCCCTGAGGGGCGTGGCCATGGCTTTGGTTCTGAGGATGCTGCTGAGGGAGACACAGACCCTGGAGGCTTACTGAGCACTCAGGAGAGACTTCATCCATGTTTGAAATGCATCACTAGCTTCTCATTTATTTCACGCTAAAATACTTGAATGTTTCTGATCAAAATCCCTGCCAGAGACTCTACATCCTAACAACTGGTTGAGAAAAATGACTTTGTCTTCCATTCCATGAATAAAACAATCAGTAATACAATGTTACACGTTAGACATTTAATAACAAAAGGATTCACTTTAACTCAGGCTCTAGAAAACTGGAGGATTGCACATCAAGAGAATCACGTAAAGCAAACTGGATGTGGACACTCACTCCCTCCCACCCACACCCAGCCTCAGTCCCGGGCAGTGCTTCCAGCCCTGGCAAAGCTGGCCTGTGCCTGGCGACAAGAGTGTAACCCCCACCCAGAGCACCCTCCCTCCTGGGGACAGACAGGTGATGGCAGGAAGGACAGGGTCCGTCTCTGCTCCTGAATCGCGTAGTGCAGGGCTGTGTAGTGGCCAGCAGGGAAACAGAGGCAGAGCCATGGTGGGGTGTCAGCCTTGGAATCTACATTTTTAGCAAACAAATCAGGTGCTCTGATGCTACAGAGTCCAAGGCAGGGGATCAGCGGCCTCACTCTAAGAAACCTTGGTCCAGGCACTGAGTTTGCCTTGTGTGGGATTTAAAACAAAAATTATTTCCAAAAGAAAGAATGCAGAGGTAAGGAAAAGATGCTGTATTTAATTCAGTGAGTGTACTCACATAATTTTTAGAAATAATAAGGGTGGGGCAAGCTACGTGACCCAAGGAAAAAAAATGTATTAAACTAAAAATTTCACACAAGAGATTTTTCTTTTTTAAAAAAGAAAAAAATGATAATAAAGAATAACACATTCAGATGGGAGAGATGTTCACTTGGAGGAAACACATACAAAACGAATCCTTCTGACATCACTATGACCTGTGAGTCTGGATCCGCTGCCTTCACACATCATCTGCTGCGGGTCTTGTCAATGCCCCTTGTTAACGCGTCTCCCCATAGGCGGACACACCCAGACGCAGAGGGACGTTGTTTCCTCCTGGGGAGCAGCGCACGTGCTGCCTGGTGGCAGAGCGAAAACAAGAGGACACGCGTGTGGAATGTGGCCGCACCACCCGCTCTGAGCGCCACGATTTGCCAGAGCCCCACTCTGTTCTTTATGAAAATCACTGTAAAGAGTGCTTCCACATTAGATCAAGACAGACATCCCAGAGGGAACTGGGAGGGCATCACACCGTCTTAGGCCTCAATGCCCACAGCAGCGCTGGGTGCAGCTTTTCGTTTCAGGAGGTGACATATGAAAACAAACCTCATGGGCAAAGTAGATGGAAACAGGGTAAGACCTTGAGCCCCAGCCCCACGCTGCCCACAGGAGGTGAGTGAGGTCAGCCTCCGCTTGGTCCACAGCTGCCTCTTTCCAGAGAGCCGTGGGTGTCTGCAGGGGTAGAGAGTAATGTGGCCAGGGGCTGTGCCAGGGGAAACGGCATTAAAATTAGTCACAGGAGTTAAAAAAATACTTTCCTTTACAGACAACAGAATGCAACTTGGGGCAAACCAGTCTATACACACGCTCTCAAAAACGATTCCAGATTTCTTACCTGTGTATTTTGTTTGTTTCTTTGTTTATGTTAAGACTTTACAATTTGCCATGAATCAAAACACAAATGAGCTGAGGGGATAGAAAGAAATATTCAAAAAAGGTCTGAGTGGAATTTGCATTACGATGGGTGTTCTTTGACTACAGGTCCTGTGCTTAGGTGACAGCTGCTGTGCCCGAAGAGTACATCCGATTACAATTCCTAGATACAGACAGATAGACAACAGACGATCTAGGTGGCTGCCTAAAAACACCGATTATCTAAAAGCTTGTCAGCCGACCTCATCGACGCCACCTCACCAGGTTAAGTTTTCACTCTTACCTCATCAGCCCTCCAGAAACCATGCTAAGCAGTTCCTGATGGTGTTCACATTTGAATCCTCCAAGCCCTTGAGGCTCTCACCTCCCACTTCAGGCTGCCCAAGGTCACAGAGCCTGTGACTCCAGCACTCATCTTTCAGCCGGCACTGGGGCTGCCAGCGCTTCCTCTCCCCATCAACCTCTCTGCCCGGAACAGATGCAGCGCTGCCCCGGGGGATTTGTGGGGCTCAGTGAAGCCGTATTTGCAGAGATTCACTTATGCATTTTTAATTCCGCAAATATTTGCCACTGCTGCCTGACCTGGAGCCTGTGTGTCCAGATCCTTTGATCACAAGCCACCTGTCTGTGGCTCAGACCCTGATGAGTGGCACTGCAGGCAGGGGTGACAGCCAGGGTTGTGGAGGCCGATCACCCTGCGGGGCCGCTGGGGAAGGTTTTCTGCAGGCTGTAGGGTCTGAGCAATACACTAAGACCTAGTTACAGATTCCCAGCTAGAGAATCCATGAAACACGGGGGCTGTGGGGGGCCCAGTTAGGACCCTGGATTCCATATCCTGACCCCCAGAACGTGCAGCTGCTGCCTTCTGTGGAAAAGGGGCTTTGCAGATGTGATGGAGCTGAGGCTCCCGATATGGGTGATTTTCTGGGTGATCCTGGTGGGCCAATGAAATCACAGGGTGCTTCTGAGAGGGAGGTGGGACAGCAGAGAGAAGGTGGTGTGGCCTCAGAAGCAGCAATGAAGGAAGAGTTAGCCAGCCCAGGGGTCCAGGGACCACCGGAAGCAAGAAAGGCAGAGACACAGGTTCTCCCAACGCCTAGCCCTGCAGGGACCCTGACTTCAGCCCAGGGCCACTGATTTGGGGGTGTGGCCTCCAGAACCGTGAGAGAACAGGTGTCTGTTGTTTTAAACCAACAAATGTGTGCTGCTTGTTACGGCAGCCACGCAGCAGAGGTGAGGAGGCCGGAGAAGGGACTGAAGATGGGGTGTGGCTGGGACCATCCTGCTGGGCTAAGGCCAGTCCTGGAAAGAGACTGGACAGCTGTCCCTCAGAGGCAGGGAGGGAGGAACCCGGGAGCCAGCGGAGAAGGGGAGGAAACCTGGTAGGGGAGACTTCCGACATCCTAGAAATGCAGGGTGACCGAAGCGGGAACTGGCCTGCGAGGGGAAGCAGGAAGAGGAGCCTCATGGAGATTCACACAACTACCCACAGATGTGCAGGAGGCCCATACTCCTGTCTCATTTCATTTTCTCCTCTCAGTGAATGAAAAGAGAAGAAAAAGCCAGGAGCAGAAGATTAAAGGGAAGCATGGAGGGAAAGAGCGTGAACTGACACCTCTGGCTATTTGGAGGGAAATCGGATGGGGAAAAAGCCTGCTGTGAGACTCTGCTTTACAATCTCACGCCAGGCCCTGCTCCAGGCTTGTCCCCTGCTGCAGGGGTGTAAACTCCCCCACCCTCCAGTTCTCATATGCATCCCCTGCTCCAGGCTTGTCCCCTGCTGCAGGGGTGCAGGGCCCCCTCCTAGTTCTCATACCAGTCCCCTGTCTAAGATGACACTGCTTTTCTCTGGAATTTTCAGATCACAGAGGCCATGAGAGCCATGTCCAGAGGGGCCTAGGAGGGAGCTGTGGGATCAGTTGGTTGCTTTATTCCTGTTTGGGTCACTCCTGCTGCTCTGAGGACAATAAGCTCTGCTGTCAAGACACCAGAGGATGCTGAAGGCACGGCCGGCTAGACTATTTCATGGACTCTCTGAGCATGTCTTATTGAAGTTCAGGTACAAACTTTCCTCCAGAAATAGAGAGAAAGATGCTGCTTCCCAATTTCAGCAAAGGCAGCAGAAGGACCCCGGTCAAAAACAGAGACTCTGGGTCCAGGCCTTCAGCTCACACCCACCTGTGCTATTCTTGTGACAGTGAATAAGTCTCATGAGATCTGATGGGTTATCAGGGGTTTCCACTTTTGCTTCTTCCTCATTTTCTCTTGCCTCCCGCCATGACTCTGAGGCCTCCCCAGCCATGTGGAACTGTAAGTCCAATCAAACCTCTTCTTCCAAGTCTCAGGTATGTCTTTATCAGCAACATGAAAACAGACTAATACAGTACCTTGGTACCAGTAGAGTGGGGTGCTGCTGAACAGATACCTGAAAATGTGGCAGCAACTTTGGAACTGGGTCACAGGCAGAGGTTGGAACAGTGTGGAGGGCAGAAGAAGACAGGAAAATGTGGGAAAGTTTGGAACTTCCTAGAGACTTGTCCAGTGGCTTTCCCCCAAATGCTGGTAGTGATATGGACAATAAGGTCCATGCAAGTTGGTCTCAGATGGGGATGAGGAAATTGATGGGAACTGGCGCAAAAGTGACTCTTGTTATGTTTTTCAAAGAGACTGGTGGCATTTTGCCCCTGCCCTAGAGATTTGTGGAACTCTGAACTTGAGGGAGAGCATTTATGGTATCTGGCAGAAGAAATTTCTAAGCAGCAAAGCATTCAAGAGGTGACTTGGGTGCTGTTAAAGGCATTCAGGTTTATAAGGGAAGCAGAGCATAAGAGTTTGGAAAATTTACAGCCTGACTATGCGATAGAAAAGAAAAACCCATTTTCTGGATAGAAATTCAAGATGGCTGCAGAAATTTGCATAAGTAGCAAGGAGCCTAAAAATTAGATTCTAGCTATGAGCCTACCTTGAAATCTCACAGTTACACTCTAGCTATGAGACTACCTTGGAGTCTCAGAGTCTAGCTATGGGACTACCTTGCAGTTCCACAGTTAGATTCTAGCTGTTAGACTTTGGGTGGCAACATTTGCTGAAGTTTCCCAGTCACATGTGTGGGTCTTGGGACCTTGTTAGCCTATCTGAAGAGCTTTAGCATGAGCCAGTTTAGCATGAGCTGGAGGCAGGGCTGAGGCTAATGAAGCCCCAGTTGAAGAAGCCAGTGACCAGCAAGGAGGCCCCCTTCACATACGTACTCTTTGCATCCTGTCCCCAAATGCAGACTGCATTTAGTGACTGATTTTTTCCCTATATCCGTTGAGGCATGCACCCTTGGTTTGTTTACATCACTGCCATTCCCAATTCTCTCTTCTCTCTTCTATGCCTCAAATTAAAGAGAAATCTTTGAAGGCAAGTACTCTAACTTCCAGGATTTCTTGTAGCTACAATTCTCCATGAGAGAAGTTCTACCCAAGTTATGGAAGAGGAAATCTTTTGGGGCTTTCCAGGAACCCGATTATTTCTTAGATAAGAGACAGGCACATGCTTGCTGGCACGTCTCGACCCCTCCCTCTTCCTTGAGCACAGACGTGCAGTCTGCAACCCTGGCTCCTGTCTAGTAAGCGTGGGTCAGCCAGCACAAGCACAAAACCCACTGGGGCATCGGTGGGTGGCTCAGCTTACACCAGTGGCCACTGCTCACTCCAGTCCATCCTTATGTTAGAGAAAGCCCTGTGTTTTAAATCACTGTAAATCCATTTCCTGGTTTTCAAAAAGTAAGATTATAAAGCAATGCATGTATTACTCTGCAATAAGCCATTGCCAAATCACCTCCCAGCTGGTAACTAATTACAGTCGTAACAAAGACCTCAAATGAGAACCTTCCAGCCTAGGAGGAAGCCTACAGAATTGTAAGCAATGGTAATAACTTGTTACATCAGGTAACTAAGTTTTGAGATGATTTGTTACAAAGTAATACATGACTGAAGCAGTTCTCCTAAGGCCTGGGGCAATTTCTTACTTTCTGGCAAAACAGGATGCCCTGGGCTTTCTCTGCCTCTGCCTGGCATCAGCCTATTCTTTGGGAGCTCTGTTTCCTTTAAGTAGAAAAAGGTAATTAGAAACCATGATCTGGGCACCAGTTGTGTTCATTGCTACTGATGTGACTCCTCTCTCAGCAGACAGAATTGGGAGACAGGTAGATATGGATATGGGCATAATGGGTACACAAATATATGTCTAAATGTCTGCATTGTGAAAATAAAACCATGAGTTTACCGATACCTTTAATTCCTAACCAAAAACACGGGGAAGGAATAGTTTGGTCTTTTCTTTTTCCATCTGTGAAATTCCTTTCTCCAGCCCTGAGAAACACTGGCACTTGTTTGCTGAGGCCTAGAATACGCAAAGAATAGTTTCAGATATGCTACCTGTAAAAGTGTTCAAAGCAAGCCTGTAACTCAATTTCAATATTTGCAGGGTTTTCTTTTTAGTTGCAATTTACATACAGTAAAATGCACAAGTCTTAAGTGTACAATTTGATGAGGTTTGACAGATGCATGCATCCATGTAACCCATAAAAATATTGAACTTTCACGTCACCTCCAAAAAGTCCCTTGTATGCCTTTGCAGGCAACCCCCCCGCCCACCACAAAGCAAACTCTATTTGTCACCACAGATTAATCTTACCTGTTCCAGAACTTGGTGTAATGGATTTGTGAAGCCTGCACTTTCCACCTCTGACTTCCTGTGCTCAACACAATGCCTGTCCATTTCATCCAGGTTATCACTCGCATACCAGTCACATTTTTACTGTTATACCATTGTCTGAATACACACACTTTGTTTAATCCACTATTCTCTTTATTAGCATTTGGAATACTTCTGCATAAAGCTGATGTGAAACACGTTTTGAATATTTGAAATGTTCCTTCACACACTGAACATTTTGTACAAGTTCTTTTTCCAAAATAAACTTTTATTTCTGGTGGATAAATATCTAGCAGAACAATGGCTGCCTCACAGGTAACTGTGTGGTTAGTTTTATAAGGAACTGCCAAAACTTTTCCCAAAGAGTTGTGCACTTCAGCTCTCCTGGGCTGTTGTATGAGAGTCCTCATTGCTCCAAATCTTTTTCTTTATTTGGTGTTATCTTTTTAAAT